>VZTL01077901.1:0-12859 GCA_013400535.1 Scopus umbretta
AAAAATCCAGAAGCAAAGGCTTGCGCTTTGCAGATCAGAGAGGTTTCCTCTTGAAAGTAAGTCCCATCCTGTCTCCGTGGCAGACAGTGTAATTTGCATTGTCACAGCAAACCAGGTCTCCAGCTGCTGCAATCTGAGACTCCATTAACTCTGGATGTCATTGTCTCCGAGTTTCAGATGCCAGTTTCAGGAAAGCAAAGCCGCCTGATCCTGCTGTCAGGAGAACAGCGCTAGAAATAGCTAGTAAGTTACCTGGGGCGAGGGCCCTGAGGTTCCTTGTCAGGCTGGTGATCAGTTGGAGGTGAATCTAACTGCTGCTGAGAGGAAGATGCCAATGGCTCCTTCTTCTGCTCATTAGAGACTCTTCTCAACACAGCTGAGGCCTGAAGAGGATGCTGTGGTGGGGAGAGCTGGCACCTGACCACTAAAAGGGAAACCAAGAGAGTCACACATCTCCTTCCAACAAGAGAACGCACAGAAAATTAAGGTGAAGAAGAGAGTTGCAGTAAACACAGCTGAAAAGAACAGAAATTTGTAGAGACAATCTTTTTTTTTTTTTTACACTTGTGAGAAGCACCCCTCTCAGCTGAGCCCACATTTACTTGATGAAAACAAAGTGAAAATGTTTTGTGAGAAAGAGAACTGCGCAGGTGGCACATATTGCAAATAGAAAGGAGTTTCCCAATCTTGCCCTGGAAACCAGGTACACAAACATGTGCTCAATCCCATGTAGCGCACCTTCTCTCCTTTTCATTCCCTGATGAAGGAGAGGAGTTAGAGGGAGATGCTGACCCCCAGGCTTGGCGCAAGAGGCGAGTAATACTCCGGAGAGCGAGGAGTCTTAACAGATGCAACACGCTGATCACGATGTGTGTTTCTCAGATGACTCAAAGGCAATGCAGCTTTCAATTACAGCTACTCTGCGAGAACTTTTAATTTAACTTCAGTGAAGTTCAGGGTTTTTTTAATAAACTGGGGTTGCTGGCCCACACTTTAAAAAAAAACCAAAAAACCAGCAAACACCGCCCCACCCCAACTCACCCCACCTCTGGTTCTCCCGCAGGCCGCGTGGGGCAGTTTCAGCGCCAGGGAGATGTGAGGGGCTGGCCGGGTGCCAGGCCCGTGAGAGGGTCTCCTCACCCCAGGCCCTGCACCGCCTCCTTCACCCAGGCACTGCTCTCCCCAAAGAGACCCTCGCGGACCAGGCTGTGCCCCTCTGGCCTCACAGCCCGCAGCCCGCAGCCAGAACCGTCGNGGGGAGGTGAGCCGGGCCGGGCTGGGGGCGCCTCTCCTCAGTAGCGGGGACAGGCAGCGGGTGAGGAGCGCGTCCCGTGTTGGCCGGTGCTGTCTTTTTTTCCCGTAAGAAGGCTCTCCCAAGGCCTCGTTTGAGGCGGCTGCCGCGGGAGGGTGGGGAATTCCCGTGTGAAATTCCTTCACGTACCTTGTTCTTCGTCCCTGTAAACCGTAAGCTGTCATTTAGAGGTTTATTCTGCCCTTTCTATTTGAGTGAGTGTATTTAAAATAGTCATCTGCTGTAGGGCCAGTTTAGTTGTTGCATGCAGCCTTGGATTGTGTCCTGGGCCGCTGGAAGCTGCCTGCTGCCTGCTGATATGGAGTGCTCAGGAGGATCTAGCTTAAAGTTCTGACATGTTATATGTGGTAGCTTTTTAATCTATTGAAGCTGGAAACCTCCAGTATTGCTTAAAGCTCCTTTCTTGCCCTGTTTTGGGCAGTCCTGTTCCTCAAAGACTGTTAAATGTGTGTGAAATTAAGATAAGGCCCCCACCCCAAGCCCAGTGTCCACCCTGGATCCAGCCCTTGGGCCTCCTCCCTGGCGCAGCACAAAGCAGCCTGATCCTAGCTTGCAGGAATCTTCCTTGGTGTGATAGAGGAGAGCACCTGCTCACTGTCTTCACAGAGCCCTGGCCAGCCAAGCACTTGGGTGGTTGAGCAAGCCTAGGTCATTGTTTTCTAAAGCTGGAGATACTTAAAAGGAAGACAGCTTGTACACAAAACCTTTCATTTTAAATAACGTCCACCTTCTGCTGGAAAATAGAGGGGAAAAGTATCCCCTCCTGTCATCCCATTAAAAGCTTGCCTGTCTGTTCTTTGACAGTAACTCCTAGCCTTTACGCTGACTGAAGGCAGATGTAATGTCTTGCCTTTAAGGACTATGGTAGCTTCCTGCTTTCTTCAGATTGCATCTCAAGGGATTGATGCAGGCTAGTGTTGCTGTTGATGCCATTTGGGCTCTGACTGAAGCTTCTTCTTTTGCACTGTGCTGACTTTATGTTTGGGATCTGCTGGGGTATCTTATTTGTGAACCTGTCTGGAAAGGTCACAACCTGCAGTTCTGAGAGGAAGGTGTGACTTTGGATTCTCCCCTCCCCCCCCCAAATTAGCCCAACAGCTATGTATCTTTTGAGTTTTTCAACCTTCTGCCTGGGAAAGATTACTTTTTAATGGGATTAATATGTGTGTTTACTAGTGTTACTACCTGTTGTATTTGCTTACATTGCATATGCATGCAAGGCCAACTGTGAGGTGCTATAATCTGTTGCATACATCTAAGATCTTTCAGTCCTTACCTGGTTGGCATTGTGGGCTGCGTTAGCACTAATTCCTACCAGAGTAGCTCAGACAAGTCACAGAGTTGTCCCATTCTGAACTTATTTGCAGTTTCCAGGAGAGAGGGTTCCACAGAATATGGAGCCAGAGGAACAGCAGGTCAAAATCCACTCCACACCTGGCTGCAGGCCACTGAGTTAAATTTGGTACAGCATATCCGTAAGCTATGCTTTAGTTGCAATGTGATGGCAATAAGGCATTACCCAGGATGTGTAATGTAATGATTTCTGGTAAAGACCTTGCCTACAACAGGCTCTCCCAAAGCAAGCATGTGGCTTGTAGCTAGTTGAAGATGCACTGGGCAACTGGTGTGCTCACCAGTGCTCTCTATTCTCTGTGGTCGTGTTAAATTAGAAAGAAAATAGGTTTGCATTGGATGAGTAGACTGAAAGAGGCTAGGTAATTTGTTTCAGCAGCTGGTGCTGCTACGAGTATAGGCGATGATATGATACTATTGTGACACTTCTATAGTGCAGATTTTCTTCGGACTCTGTCAGGAATGCAATTTTTTATAAAATATTAGTGCAGACAGGTTTCTCAAAACTGTCACTTCACTGTACTTTCTGTTTCCCTCCTCCCTCTGTGTAATTGCTCACCCAGCGCCGCCAAAGAGTTGAAAGAGCCTCAGTCTGGAATGCCAGGAATGCTGAAAGTTGCTCTTCCCCCCCACCTTCTCATGTACTGTGGAAGCTACTCCACCAGGTCATGTCCTGAGTAGGAGACACAAGGCAGTGTTTAATGTCAAAAAGCTGTCATTAGTCTGGAAATCCAGAAATCCTGTGTATGTCTCTATTCAGATCTTTAAGGAAAGCAGGTATGTTTTTGTTGGGGTTTTTTTGTTTTGTTTTTTTAAAGTATGGCTTGCAGTCTCCTTGCAAAACTAGTCTCTGAATTGGAGAGAAACTGAATTATGCCATTAAGTGTAGCTATTTCTTAGTGTCATGTTACTGCTCATCTTATGGGAACTCTGTGCTGCCTGTCTCCAGAAAATAATCCCCATTTATTAAAACAAGTCAATGCTCTTTGATTAAGTCACAGTCTGAAGAGGTTCATGCTGCATTTGGCACTTACCTTTCCTCTGAACCCAACCTGTTCCTCTCTCTGCTGCTGTCAGGTTTGTTGCTGCTGCAGAAATGGGGGAGTATGGAGTTGAGCCAGGCCAGCATGTGGCCATCATCTGGGACAGCTCCTCGCCGGCTGAAGCCCTGAAGGATTTGGTGGATAAAATTCAGGCGCTGGTGGGAGCTGATAATCGTGTCTCTGTGGAAAACATTAACCAGCTGTCTCAGTGTAAGAATGAGCTTATTTTTCACTGTTTCGTTTAAAGGGAGAGGGTGTTTCTGTTGTGTGAGCTCACATCTTCCCTGGTTTGTAAGTCAGCATTCAGAGCAACAATAGCACCTACTGCACTGGCAGTAGAGCAAAGAAAGTGATATACCCTGGTCATGCTTCCTATGACTGGTGTCTAATCAGTTACCACTGTTGTACGCAAGCCTGAGAGGTGAGGAGGGAGGTGGAACCGATGTATTAAGCAAAGTGGTGTGTGTATATGTGTAAAATTGTGCCATCTTCCTCTTTCTTTCTTTTCAGCGGCTCACAGGGAGTCCAGTTTCGATATAATTCTCTCTGGCATGGTACCAGGCAGTACAGCGCAGCACAGTGCGGAGGTACTGGCAGAAATAGCTCGGATACTTAAGCCAGGGGGCCGTGTCCTCCTGAAAGAACCAGTGGTTACAGAATCAGGTGAGAGAATCCACATTAGCCTTGCTTTCATGGCAACATAGCAATTCTTGTGAGAATTAGGCTGAAGTGGAAAGGACAGGAACCCTGACTGACATTCCAAGATTTTCATTCTCTTGACACAGTAACCTGAATAGCAAGTTTTTTATCCTGTGTTTCAGCTGGTAGCCGTCAGAGATGTTTGCAGTCACTCTCCTTCTATCAAAAGTGCTGGATAGGCTTGTTCCTAAAATACATTGAAAAGCTCAGTGGACAGTGGTCTCCTAGGATGTGTAATGTGTGTAGCTGCAGATGTTGTGTTTCTGAGGAGCTTCTGAAGTGATTTTAAAAACAAGTGACAAATGCCAAGAGAAGCTGTCCCAGAAGCCAGCTGAGAAATAGTTATCCAGAAAAGGTAGAAGTGTTTGGACTGAGTTTTAAGAGTAAAGCCAGAGCACCTGCAGTGCGACAGCTGAAGGAACACAGAAGGAAGTGAACACAAGATTATTTCTCTGTCTTATACATGACCTACATTCAAACCTTGCTGGCATAGAGAGCTGGTTCAGGATGGAATTGGGAAATAATATGCCACCTGATAAGAACAGAAGCATCTATGCTGACTGTTTCTCTTGGCACAATCTACAGTGCTGAAAATGGTGATATAAGTCGCAGCAGAAATGCCTTCTTCAGGTTGGGAAAATTTGCCAATGCTTTGAAGCTGGCAGTGGTTCTGTAGTGCATGGGGGAACACTTCTTTGTTCTGTCCCAGAACATGGCAAAGTCAAGTAGATGAGGATTCTTTTTTCCAAAGTCACATCTGATAGGCTGGAATTTAGTGGACTTGGAATAAAGTGCAAGTGGGAGAGGGTGAATGGATTCTGTTCAGCACAATCCTGTGCCCAAGTGAAGAAGCCTGTAATGAGTTTTTGATTAAACAGTGATTGTAATAGCTTTTGCCTACAAGAACAAGGCTCTTGAATGTTGTGTTTCTAAATGTAATGTTCATTTAGGAGTCTATGTTTTGAAAACCTCATGAGTTGTTCGCTTTAATATGTGAAAATGTTTGGGGGAATTTTGTTCTTTGAGTTTTGGGTTGGTTGGGGTTTTTTTGGTGGGTGTAAATTGGGTTGAGGAAGGTTTTGTCATATATAGAAAAGATCTGGAACTAGAATGGCTTTGTGACCCCAGGCTGTTATTTTAATGAACAAGCTGCTTATGCTTTTTCTGGTTTGTTCTGCTGTCAACTAGAAAGGGCCCATTTTAAAGCAGAGGTTTGGCTTGAGTACTTTCTTCTAAAGCTCTTGCTCTTCCAGTTTTCTGAGTGACCTCTATTCTTGTTTTTCCCTCCTCCTACTTCCTGCTTTTGTGTCTTCCAGGAAACAACAGCACAATCAAGACAGCAGCCAAACTCCCCACAGCTCTGACTCTCTCTGGGTTGGTGGAAGTGAAGGAGGTACGTATGTATTAACCACTTCCAGAAACTCCCTTGTGCACTTATCTTAAAATGTAGATGGCGATTCCTGAGGACTTGCTGGGTGACAAGGTGTTTAGCTACCCTGGTTTACTGTAAATGTGCATGGACGCTGCCTGCCATGAACTTTAGTTAATGTAAAGGTAGTGTTTTTCTTTAGGATTGAAAATACTGATGGTCTGAGTTCACTGGAGTGCTGGACTGGGTGCTGAAATAGGGGGTTCTGCATGAGGTTACCCTAAAGTCTTGCATTGCAGCTGCAAAAGGAAGCATTGACCCCAGAGGAGGCCCAGTCGGTCCAAGAGCATTTGGGTTACCAAGGCAATGACCTTCTCATTGTTCACATAGAAGGCAGGAAGCCCAATTTTGAAGTGGGATCCTCAAGTCAGCTCAAACTTTCTTTTGCCAAGAAACCTGGTCCTTCAGGTAAGGAGTGGTGCATGCTAGATGTCTGGAGTCCTTGTCACCTGCCTCTCAGGTGACAAGCATCCCTTGGACTAGGGAGACAGCTCTGGGATAGGGAGTGCTACAATAAAAACCTAGGAAGTGGGGCTTTCCAAAGTTGCTTGAACTCTGTTGGGAGTAGATGGGGCAAAGGCTGGAGTAACTACTGTTTCTTCTTTGTTTTGGCTCCAGGAAAACCCTCTGTGGATCCAGCCACTGCCAAGCTGTGGACACTCTCTGCCAGTGATATGAATGATGAAGAGATGGTATCTGGTCTTGTTTGTGAGGCTTTGCTGTTGTTCCTTCTCTCTCCTCTTCTTTCCTACTCTAAGTAGTTTCAGTCATGCCTCTTGGGAAGCTTTACAACTGAAGAGGTAGAATAGCATCCCCAGGGCAAAATATCTCCTCTACTATGTGAGGTCTATGAGAGCCCAGAGGTGTGGTGAGGGCAGAGAGGAGACATGGATAAGAGGGCACAGCTGCAGCACTTTAATGCTAGTGCTACAGATAGCACTGTTTCTTTGAACATAACCCAGCAATGTCATTCCCTACCAACAAATCAGTTTCCTGCATGTTATCTTCCGTGGTATGTTTTCAGGATCTTTTGGACTCTGATGAGCTGTTGGATTCAGAGGATTTGAAAAAGCCAGATCCATCGTCGCTCAGAGCTCCATCCTGCAAAGAAATGGGCAAAAAGAAAGCCTGCAAGAACTGGTCAGTGCTGCGATTAGCATATTGGTGAACCCTTTTACTGTAACAGTAAGCCCTTAGGGTTGGATGGATTTTAAAAAGGTTCAGGCACTTTGCTGTTCTTCAGAGCATAATTCTCTTGGTTCATGTCCTTTCTTACCTTAACTATTTGAGTGTAAATCCAAATACAATGAAAACTGACTAGCCAGACCAAAACTGCTACAAAGTACCACACTGATAGGATCAACAGTCTTGAAGATGGCTACACAGTTTGTCCAGCCTTGACTAAAACCCTGGTTTCTCAGCTTTCAAGCTGTAGAGTTGTTTCCCACTCAGGGTAGACTTGAGCAGTGTGTTTCAATACTTGTTATACAAACCATGGTGCTGAAGAACAAAGTGTGAGAGTCTTGAAGTCAGCTGTGTTGTGTGACAGAGTGAGGACTGCTGTGTGTGAGCAGGGCTGTAACAAGTGTTGGTGACTCACCACCTTTAAGCAGAAAGATGCAGGTGACTTCTTTATTTTTCTACAGTACATGTGGCCTGGCTGAAGAGCTGGAACAGGAGAAGAAGAGCTCACAGCCCAAATCTGCCTGTGGAAATGTAAATACTCATTTTTGTTTCTGTACTATGGTTTGCAGTACATGATTTGTGTCTAAGAACTGTGTTCTCTAGTGACTGCTCCCTAACCTGGCTTACTGCTTCCAAACACTGCTTGTGCAGCTTCTGCAGAGCTTCAGCCTGTTGCCCTGTGCCCACATGCTCCGTACCAGTGCATGCTGTCTGTTTCAGCACAAGTGCTGCCCTGTAGGAGTCAAAGAGTGAACAGCGAACCTTTACCTCCCTGCTCATGTGCTAACCAGTGATCTGCTCAGGAAAGATCACCTTATGGGAGCACAGGGAGACTGGTTAGTGGGCTGCCAAAGGCCAGCATGCAGCCATGCCCGAGCACACTGGCTGGGATGGAAACTTGCTGCTTCTGTGTGAGTGCAGTGCCCTGCACAGCTCTGCTAACTGCACTAACCAGGCGTGCTGAGAGGGGGTAGAAGGGAAGCGGTTTCTGTGCTGATAGATGCTGAGGAGCATGTTGTCTCATAAGCTGGAAAAACTGTATCACGGGGAGAAAACTGAAAGTTGCCCCTGATTACAGAAGGTGCTTTTCTTTCTCTTGCCAGTGCTACCTGGGGGATGCATTCCGCTGTGCCAGCTGCCCTTACTTGGGGATGCCTGCCTTCAAACCTGGGGAGAAGATTCTTCTGAAAGAGAACCAGCTGCATGATGCCTAACAAGGACATCTCTGGATGTTCTGCAAAGGACTCCTCTGCTTTTCCATGAATCTGAGGTTCTTCCTGCAGTCTTCCTCATCCTCTCAAACTCGTGTTCTCTGGCCAGTAGTCCTTGTGGGGAGGGACACTGCGGGCACTGACACTGCTGTGAGCTCATCACTTGTAATCAACCTTGGGCTACCTGATAATCTTTGGTGACAAGTGGTCTCGTATGTATTAGACTTCATGTTATGCCTTGTTTTAGCTGGCTTGGCTTGCTGTGATGGCCAGTGTCCCAGTATTGTGTCACACCAGCAGAGGGAAGTAGAATCAAGTATCAGGTTGACCTCATTTACTTGTGGCAGGACTGGTACTTCCCCATACCCATGTCATACAGCTCTAATTTGCCCTGATTTTCCCTGATAAATCAGCAACTCTGGCTCAGCTGTTAAGGTGACACTGGGCTCCTACTTTCTTTGAAATATCAACCTGCATCACGTGAAGGTGGCTCAGCAGCTCCTGTTGCAAGTCAGGAGGTGTGAGTACACTTAGCAGTATGTATTCTTAGCAGCACACATGAACTCCTTGGTGAAGTCTGGCAGGCATGATGAATTTCCAAGTGTTTTGGGAGTCTGCCGATGATATCCCCTGCCTCTACCTGTTTCCATCAAAATGACAAAGATTCAGTCCCACTGAGAAAAATGCTGCCTTTAAGGCAGGGAGCAGATTAAACAAGATCTATCTTGTCATCCCACACTTTTCTGTCCAACACGAACTTATAACACAAGGGCAATCTGAGACTGTCGCCTCTGTTGGTGGTTACCAAGTAAGTTACCTGCGGTGTCCAATAAATAAGAATGTAGCAATAAATTAGTTTCTAGATGATCTGTGGTCACAATCTGCTCCAGCTCCACAAGATACTGACAACTCTACTTATTTGCATAATTACTGCTAGAGAAGCATCTGCGCAGATGTAGGATGAGGGAGCTGTTCTGTGCCAGGCTTGCTTCTCAACCAGGGAGGGAGAAGAGGAAAACTCAAAGCCAGTGTTTCAATGGGGCTTCCTTTGTTTGGAGCTCTTGCTCTACAGGACATGACTGCATGTTGTTGTGCTACCTGAGTTACACACCCAACTCGCAGAGGGAGCTGGGATGAAAGGCTGTTGAAATAAAAGTGAAATAAAGCATTTGTTTTAAGACTGGTTATTAGTGGCATTCTAAGCACGTCTCTCCTTTTACTCAGCCTCTTGGTGATTTCTGGAACCATTTAAATGTTGGGTTGCATCTTGGAGTTCTCCATAAATTATGCTACTGGAAACACAAATACGTGATGCCCACTGGAAAGAACAGAATCAAGCTGCCTAGATTAACTTTTTTATTCAGTCTAGATTTCAGAAAGAGGCTTTCTCCTGGTTGAGTAAGAAGGCGGCTTGCAGGGAGAGAAGGGAGTGAGTCCCTGAGGTGTGCAAAGCATCCTGTGTGGATCAAGGGGCAGGCACTGCAGTGTGAGCTATGTAGTACTCTGTATTTACCTGAGAGCCAGAGGGTAATATGAGGGACTGGTGGCAACAGCGACCTCTGAGAGCTTGTACGTAGAGGGACAGCTGCCCTCCAGCAAGAGCATGGCTTTCCCAGACCCCTTCCTCACCTGCCTCCCAAGTCTCCGCTTCTGTCATCAGCAAGAACAACTCCCAAGGAGATGCAAATCTTGTGATAAGTGTCCTGTCCAACAAACATGTTAGAGCTCTGTGATCTAAAGAAATGGGTAAAAGCCTCTGCACACCTATGACCTTTTGGGTTTTATCGCCTTTTTTCAGCCTCACTGGTAGCAGAGGATCAGATCCCGCATGTCTCTATCTGAAAGGTTCCTGATAAAGGCAGCTCTTAACCTGAACTCTGCTTTTCTTTCAGGAATAAATAAGAGAGGGAGGAGGCAGCAGCAAAAGCTTTTGTTTTACAGTGGTTCACTGAACTGGAATTTAAACAAGCTGGAAGCATTTCTGGATACTTCTGAGTTCAGTTAACAATGGTTAAGGCTGTATAATCTTGTTCTCTTTAAACAGCGTTGCTTGCTCTTGCTGTGCAACAGGCCCTCAAAGGCAGTGGAGCATCAGCTGGGTGGGAGTATGCTCCTATCAGACTGTTTTTGAGGTTTATCCTTTTAGCCCCCTTGTCTGCTACAGCATCCAGCCACCCTGCCTGCCCTCCTCCCTATTCTCCACCCCTATTCCTTATGTCTGGCTGCCCACCCTGCACCTGGGAGGGTGGCCCTTGTCCCTAGGCAGTGAGCATGCTGAGGCTGTGCCTAGAATAGAATAGAGTATTTCAGTTGGAAGGGACCCACAATGATCATCTGGTCCAATTGCCTGACCACTTCAGGGCTGACCAAAAGTTAAAGAATGTTGTTAAGGGCATTGTCCAAATGTCTCTTAAACATCGACAGACTTGGGGCATCAACCACCTCTCCAGGAAGCCTGTTCCAGGGTTTGACCACCCTCTTGGTAAAGAAATGCTTCCTGATGTCCAGTCTAAACGTCCCCTGGTGCCGCTTTGAACCATCCCCAGGCATCCTGTCACTGGATACCAGGGAGAAGAGATCAGCACCTCCCTCCCTTGCAGCTGGGATGGTGGGAAGGGGGCTAAAAGGACAAACTGAAGGAAGAATAACCAAACTCAGCAGACGCAATTCAGGTCCTGATGTGCTGTTGAGCCAGCTCTGTGACAGGGCAATTCTACAGGGGTCTCTAGCAGACACTTTAAACATGCCCTGCAGCAGAGTTAAGTCACTGTAACTTTTTAGTCATTTTCAGTGAAGCTTCTCTGATTTTTCTCCCAGTAGCTGACCTGTTCCTGTGTTCCTTTGAACTCTTTGCTCCAGGCAGCTGAAGCCACCCTCTCTCTGAGTGACCTGGACTGGACACACAGTGCCAAGTAAGACCCATGGGGAGTGTAGGACTGACCTGCACGCTCACATCTCATATGAGGCTGCTGAGAGCAAAAAGGACTAAAAATCACACTGCTCTGTGGCACAGAGCAAGCTGTGCAGCCACGTCTGTGCTGGAATGGGGCCTCTGAGTGCCTGCTGACTTAGGCCAGACCCCTGAGACCTTAATGGATCCAGCCATTTCCTGTCTTCCATCATTCCAGTTGTGGACTTGCTCCTACCATGCATTTTTTCTTGTGAGATCTTTTACTCTTTGTGCAACGGTTTTGAAGCATCATTCAGGTTGTTTTATTTCTTTTGGGGGATTGCATCATCCATGTCCCTCTCAAAGTGTCCCCTTTGCATCACTGCCTTGGGGAGTATTTTGCAGCACTGCAGACAAACAGGGTATGCAAGGGCTGGGCACTGCAAAGGCAAGCATCTGCTCATCCCCCTCTTGGTGGCTGTAAGTCACATGCCTCTTCCCTCTCTGTCTCATTGGCAGCCTCATCCTCCCCTTTGTTACTCATCCAAGCCAGGGACCAGGGCAGCCTGGGGGATCCCACCTATGTCAGGACAGGATGTGGGGCTGTGACATCTAGACAAGAGGGGCCAAGGGTGTAGGATTGGGTCCAGGACTGTCACCATAGGAATTCCCTCACGTCACCTCTTCCTATTTCCACTCGTGCAGCACAAAGAAGTCAGACATGTTTTTTTTATCAGCTGCAGAAGCACAGAAAGCTGTCCAACATGATGAATGCAGGTCCTGACTGCAACTGGGTTGTAAGCAGGAGGAGTTACAGGTGACCAGGAGAGGCCCTGGTGCAGCAGGGATGGATGTGCCTCCCCTACCCAGTTTGCTCTGGACAGACTGTTTCCCATCTCCAGCCATGTCCAAGTTTGGGGGGGGGTGTGCCAACTTTTCTGCTCCACTACCTCCCTCCAGTGGCTGCGCCTGCTCAGGATTGCCTGCTCCTTGTCCCGCCAGCTCTGCGGACCCCAGCACACAGCAAAGTCCTGTGCCATCAGCTTCTCCTCCCAGCACCTCTGGAACCGATCCTGGGGAGCATTGTCCTGGGGACATAGTAATTTACAAAAAGGGGAGATTAAAATAATCAGGGAGGCTCCTCCAACCCTCCCCAGCAATAAAACTGAAACAGAATGAAATGCCCCAGTTTTCCAGGGGGCTGTGAGATGCAGCCTTTTGTGCTGCAGGCCAAGCACTGCATCACAGAGCTGAGCATCTGTTCTTGTTCCTCTTGACAGATGAGATCAGCAGCATTTTTTGCCGTTCTCCTCCTGCCTCTATTAGCATCCTTTGAACATCCCTTTTTACCCTGGAGCCTGTTTCAGGAGATGCTTTATGGAGCCATTCATGCAGAAACACCCCAGTGCATCTGCCACCTCTGGAGGGATGTCACAGAATCATAGAATCATTACAGTTGGAAAAGACATCTGAGATAATCTAGATCAACCATCTACCCAACACCACCATGCCTACTAAACCATGTCCCAAAGTGCCACTTATTTTGGACACTTCCAGGGATGCTGACTCCACCACCTCTCTGGGCAGCCTGTTCCAATGCTGGACCACTCCTTCCATGAAGAAAGTTTTCCTAATATCCAATCTAAACCTCCCCTGGTGCAACTTGAGGCCATTTCTTCTCGTCTCTATCACTAATTAATTGGGAAAAGAGACTTACACCCACCTCACTACACCCTC
>VZTL01077921.1:0-35476 GCA_013400535.1 Scopus umbretta
TGTGTGCCTCCAGAAAAAAAAAACATTTTTCCCCTCTAGAATGTAGAGCCGATTCAAGCCAGGAGCAAACAGCAAACAAAGTGCGATCAAGAAATGAAAATGAAGCAATAAAATGTTTAGCACTTGCAAGACAATAAAAAACATTTCTTAGGGGAAAAAAGAGAAAGAAGACAGATACAAAAGAAGTCCCTAATCTAAATTAACATTGCTGTTTTCTTAATTCAAAACAGATTCAACTTTTCTCCCCATTTATGCCAATGGCATTTCTTTCGAACCAGGAGTTTGACTGCCTGTGTCGGGCATCACCTACTGTTTGAAATGTGCTGATTTAGTGGCAGCAGAGTGTGATGGGTTGTATGGGAGCTTCCCAACACGAATATGCCATGAGCTCACAGGGATCCCAGCCTCCACATTGGGGACACAAGGCACCACTGGGAGAGGACATCCCTGCAGAGCTACCACCGATCATCTGCATGTCTCAATTCTTCCTGTGACTCCAGAGGGGAATCCCAGTGTCAAATGGGTTTTCCTCTGTGTCTTCGCTCCTCATTAGTGGCCCCAGTTTCTCCTCACTCCTGGCCACCATGGCCACCACAGATGCAGCTGCTGCAGTGAGAAGAGCAGCCATGGCCACCCCTTGCCCAGGGTGGTGGCACAGCAGCTCAGGGATTTACATCTCTCTGTCTGTGCCACCAAGCCAGCTCAGACCGGGGCTTTGCTCTCGCAGTTTTTCTATTTAATATTTCCAGCGATGTCCAAAGGCAGCAGCACTAGAGGGCAGTGCCTGCACGCCGTGAGAAAAGGAGGACGCTTCTCCAGCAGGTCTGCTGGGACACCCAATTTTGGCTGTTCGCTGGCACGTTCCCTTCTCACCTGTGCCCTTTCTGTAGGGAAAGAAATGGAGCCAGCTGGGACCATTAAGTTTGTTGGCTGCACATGAGCTTGGCAGTACCAGATGATGTACAAGATCACTCCCAACAAACGGTTTTGGTAAAACCGAAGCGAGGTGTTATCAAACGTGTTTGTTACCGGCACAAAGCAAGCAGTGAAACAACTGCACGCAATTTTAGGCCAGAGGATGAAGTCGTGCCGGGGGGTGTCCAGCAGCACGGCGGAGGCAGAGCCCTGCCAGAGCCCTCCGCCGGGGCGCCTGCAGGAGCTGCGCCCAGCCATGCTCCAAACCCATCCTGTGGACAGAAATTCCCTTCTGGATCCAGCATGCATGGCTCCTCCACCCTCACTCGTTGTCCCGCTGCAGCAGAAAAGCCCGTGGACTCATGTCCAGCGAAAGCAGCTGAATTAATTCAGATTAACCAAAACTGCGGAGGCTAAAGCAGACTAGACCTCCACGGGGCTGGCGAGGATTGCAAGGAGCTCGTATCAGCCTGGGCTACAGGTGACAGGGGAGCTGATCCCCTTTCTTTTGCCAAAAGCATCTTGGAGTGCTCACACAGCCCAGGAAGAGCTGCTCCCACTGCCCGGCTCGGCCAGCACGTGTCACGAGTTAAAAGTCCTCAGCAGCACAACTGGTGCTTTCGTCTCTCTCCATGCCAAGCCCGGTTGCGCCAGCTTCGCCTTGCACCACAGATCCTCACAGGCTCTCTGGATATCACCCTCCCCACCAAAAAGCCATCAGGCCTGGACGGTTTGCTGTGTTAGATAAAGTCCAGACAGAGGCAAACTCCTCCGAGCTTTCCTGTGGGGCCCTGTGCAGCTGAATTGACACTCCCGTGACTGATTTCTTCCAGCCTGTAGTATTTCCCTTGATGATCTGCCCTAATGGAAAAACAGCTTTTCCACCTTTCAAATGCAAGCAAGATAAAAAATGCCTTCCTCGTTCGAAAAACACTGGAACCGCTGCCAAAAAATATGCATGTTAATAACATATCCTTTGTACGAGAAGACGGTGCTGAAATTTCAAGTGATTTCCCCAGAATAACAAACAATACCCAGAGTATGGCAAGGAGATTAAAATAATCCTTGGGTCGCCTTTCACTTTTTATACCTTTTGCAAAAAAAATAAGTACAAATTAGCAGTGTATTACAGTCTTCCGAAAACTTGTGTTTTCGCCCCCTAGGATTCCTGCTCTGCAGTTAATAAAAAACAGTTGCATAGATAGCAGTTCCCCGAGGCTGAGGTGTTATTTCTAAAATAAATTGCTTATTTGAAAAATTGCAGGGAAATCATTGCGTTTGGAAAGTTTGAAACCTTTCCTAATTAACGCGGGCGCGTGAGGGAAAGGCGCAGATCCTGCTTTACAATGCGGTTTCTCGACGTGCTCGCACACCGCGGGGGCTGCTGCCGGGGCGTTGAAACTGAGCCTGCCATCCGGAGGCTGACTTGTTTCCGAGGAGAAGGACTTGGTGATGGTGTCAAGCTACTTTTTTCACCAACTGCCTAATCAACCAGCTAGTTGTTTTGCTGGAATCCAGATCAGGGATGCAGCACAGCAGCCGCCTCCAAAAGAAGAGGTACTTCTGTGCAGAGACAGCTGAATCTGCCTTTTCTGGGGAGGTACAAGGGCTCTGCCACAGCGGGGCATGTTCCCTTTTCCCTCCTGGGGAAATGATGCTGCCTTGACACCCCATCAGCGTTTCCATGGGTGGGAGCTGCAGGGCGAGAACGGCTTCAGAAATCTGCACATGCTTCACGCTGATCTTTTCTTTCTTTTGGTCAAGAAAAAAATAAAGAAACGCTGGCATTCCGGAGGCGGGGAGGTGGCGTCCTCGCTCAGCAATGTCACCTACTGTGCTTTGAGAGAGTCCTTTCGACATCCCGGCGCTCCCCTATAAAGCTCCCCCGTGGGGTTTGCAGCTCTGTGCCCAGCTCAGCCCTATATAAGGTCCTGGGGGCTATGGCACTTCTATAGGGCACCGCACCACACAGACAGATGAAAACCGGGCGCCTCCCCTATAGGGAAGGGAGTCCTGCAGCCCCTCCAAGACCGGGATGTTCCTTAAGGCGCTGAGCCACAATGCAAAGGCCCAGGACGTCCTTTTGGCTTTGATTCATTGAAAAGAGAACATTCTGAGTTAATTAAAAATAAAAGCAGTAGTCTGTGGTGGAACTGCCATAAGATATTCCCTGCTATGCTGTTGCTGTAGGAGGAAGCGATGGGCAGATTTTGGGATCAGAAAAGTCCACGCAGAATGATAATGTCCTCCTTTGGCCTGGAAACAGCCAGGTTCCCATGAGTGACCAAACCTCCAGCTCCTTGTCTGCTGGCATGAGGCTGCCTTGGGCATTTTGTCTTCAGGGAGATGGGCTCACTTGTCCACGTGGTTGTCAAGGAACAAACACAACCATGAAGCGCGAGATATGGAGGGAGGCTGCACAAGAGACTGCATGCCTTCCAACACAGCTCCTGTAGGTACAGGTTCTCCTTGACAGGACCCACCTCTCCAGTCCCTCCACCACCTCCTGCTACTTGTGAACTCGGCCCTCTGGAAAACAACATAAAAGTAAAGAGGGAACACTTGAAAATTTCTGTAAAAGGGAGCGATTTCAGAATTCTGAGATGTGGAAATGGCTGTGAACTCTAATGCATTTATTTTTCAATAAACAAAATCAGGTTTCCCATTTTTAAAACTGATCTAATGAAAAAACAAATATGGGGCCTCGCTCTCTATAAATGTGTATTTATAGAGACCACTCTCTCACCCTTCATTTTGCAGACTAAACAAGCTGGTTTAGCCGCTTCTCTGATAGACTCCCCACTGCCTCACTGCCATGCAGCCTTCCCATGTATCCGTTTCGGCCACAAGTCTTTGAACATGGGCAACCAAAATCATACGCACTGCTTTAGATGGTGCCTCACCCACAGCTTCTACAATCTCAATGCATACATCCCTGCTCCTCCTGGAAACACTTGGCCTGCGTCATTCCCAGAGCGTATTTTGTACATCATAGACGCTCTGCAAGAAGTTTCTCTCTAAGGCCCTTCCAACACATTTGCATCTGCAATGGATATTAAGGGCTTTGGCTTCCATCTTTCCCATCCACTTGGTACCCTGGTGCCCAGTCTCCTTTCATACTAGTGACAGCTACGGAGCGCAGCTCATCACAGGCATGGGTGCAACAGTAGGGTGCACTTGGGTGTGATCATCTCCAAGCTCCTAAAATTTCTACCCAGGTCACAGAGGCACAGAGAGCCCATGTTGGTCTGCCATGAATATGTATCATGCGAAAGGTACGGATGGACAGACGATGTCCTCAGGCTTGTCTTTATTAGACGGAAATCACACTGGTTTGCCAGTGCATGTCCTGTCCCAGACTCCAGGTCTTGTCGTTTCTCTCCTGACTGGCTGGACCCAGCTGTGGACAGAACCAAGTACTTAAACCACCAGCTTTTGCCCATCCTGCTTACACTGGCTGTAATGGGATTTCTCAAAATGTTTTAAAGTAAGTGTACATGAGAGACAGAGAGAGAAGACAATGTATGTGCAGCAGTAAGAAAGCCCATGGCCTCCTTTGTTTAATGGCCCTTGCAGTGGGCAGCACAGTGTATTTTTACTCATTAAATCAAAGTGGCTGCTCCTTGCCCTTCACATCCCCAGAGAGCAACTATTCTCGATAACAGCCAGTCCCCACAGGCTCATTAAGCTTTCTTGAAGCTGTTTGCAGAGGCAGGGTGCTAATCTATGAAGATAAGAAGTCAAACCTTTCACTATGAGGACATTTTTTACTACTTGCCTCGTGCTCTCCCTTGTAATTTCATCAAAGGCCAAAACTAAAAACCTATCTAATCTGTCAGAAGGGCCAATCTAATCTATCACTATTAAACACTTTTATGGAGAAAAATGGATTGCAACATTAGAGAGCTTGTGATTTAGCACATGAAAGAGATGGAAAAATGTCTCTGAAATGACAAACAATACAAAATCTGCTTTCCCAACAACAGATTAGCTGGTGGCACAAATAAATAAGTAAATACAGTTAAAACTGCTTAGATTTATAGCCAGAGGTGTAGAAAATGCCTGGGACTTGTCAGTGATAGCCTTTTACGGCAAAAGTAGATTTTAGTGGGTATATACCAAAATGAACCTTCACCTACTCTCTGCAAGCTTTCACAGCTGAGTGCCATGAGAGCAAACTTTGCAAGGCCTGTCACAGGGCCTTGGAAAGACCTTGCAAGGTTGGTGGGTGCAGAGGGGGTTGGTGTTTAAGGTAGGAGGCGTGATGGTGAGAAGATTACTACTCATGTAGTCAGTGGAGAAAAACAATCTCTTCCAGAAGATAATCAAAGGCAGCGACAAAATCTAGTTCAAATATCATTGTGGAGCAACTTTTAATCCTTCTTTCTCTCAGCAAAGACCAGGAGGGGTAGGTCTTCTCCATATAGACACTTCAGCTAGGAAAAAATTTTTGGTCCATCATTCCCACCTGAAGAGGAAAACCAATGGCCTGGCTGCAGGAGTTTCAGATGTTCTGTGGGGCTGTGGGTGGGGATTTCAAAGTCTGAGCACTCCTTGAAACCATGATTGAGATGCTCAGTGGGGTGCAGAGCTGCCCATGGCCAGCAGAAAGACTCTGAGACTCTGGGCGCCATGCTGAGCCTAGAGCTTTCTACTAGAAAAAGGAGTCTGATTTCAACATAGGGAAACTTGCCATCATCCCAGACAGATTAATTAGACTTGGCAGATTTCTCAGTAATTGGAAACGAGATCCGTTGCCATGAAACTGTGGGAAAAAAGAGGTACTGGATGATTTGTATAGGGGACATATTTGTATTGCATGCCTGGCGGCCTGAGTGCAGGTTGGGAGGGTCCTATGAAAGTCAGAATCCAAAGCTTGGTCTTTGCAGAATCAAGGCTGAAGACGGCGCTACGGTGTAGCAGCAGACACAACCCTTTCTTGCCCTTGGCTTCTGCAGGGTGCCAAGAGCAGGACCGGGGCTGGGAGTGAGTTGGGTGGGCAGAAGTCCTTTGTATTGCTCCACCATGTGATCATCGGGAGATTAACTCAAGCTCTACTGCATGTTGGCTCTCAGGCCACCAAACTGCAGCAAGAGTTGCGGCACTATGACTCTGCAGAGCAAATGCCCTCACAATGGGGAAGGGATGCAGAGCCTGGCTATGCCTGGAAAGGACTGAGAACACGGATGTCCCACCTGCAAAGCAGGATACGTGCCCTGACCCCTCCACTGACATGTAGGCTAGAAAGCTGCTCTTTAGCTGTGCTGAACACTTCCAGATTTCCAGCATTTCAAGGGAGATTTGGCAGAACTTGCTTGTGCTTGATTTTATTTCAGATGCCATAACATTTGGGCCTTTTTATGCAGCTTTTGGCTGGTGTTGAAGCAATTTCTGTCTGTTTCTTCTTTCTCTTCCCCCTCCCCTTTGCCATCCATGGTGGGAGGCTGACAAAAGTCAGTGACTCAGCCCTAGAAGAGAATGGAAAACTCCAACAGGGCTTTGAATTGAAATGCAGACAAGGAAGGAGAGACCCAAGGGGAGGCTGGAGAAAGGGAAGGAAAGGGACTGTAATGAGGAAAAACGCAAAGGGAGCAAATAAGCGCTCTACGTTGAATAAGGGAGCAAGAATAAGTTCTTACAGGAAAGTCACTTATACTCCACAGACTGGGCAAAGGTAGATTTACACAGAAGCAAATCTCAAGATATTTGAACAAACAAGGAATTTCAGGAGCTGCAGAACTATAGCCTGATTAAGCACAAATTTGTGTCCTCTGTCCCCTATAACATCACTGGTCTTGGCACCTCCTTTCTCTGTGGTTCTTATGGACTCTTACAAGCAAGGAGACTGTCTTGGCAATAAAAAGGTGAGCAGAGTGACAAGCAGGCAAGAAAAGGAGTGCCACAAAACTTCATGGTGTGCGGGAACATAATATTAATATTCAGCAGTGGGCTTTAACCCCAGCCCAGGCTGCAGTATGGTTCTCCAGCAAAGCTGTGCACCCCACTGCAACCCCATCAGCAATGGGGGCAAACTCCACCCCTTGCTTAGTGACTCAGGAAGGTGTCTTCCAGCACCCACAGACACAGGTTTGTCCTGAGGACAACAAAGGACATCTATCCCCATGCACAGGGTAGTGCATCTGGTCTCCCTGCAGCCACAGGGATACACAAAAGCTTGGATCTGGCCCTACAGCAGTAACAGGGAACTGCTCCAAAGCCAAAGGTTCTCCTTCTATGAGATCTGCATGAACCACATAGGGATTCCCTAAGTTTTTCAGTCTCTCTGAACAGTGGGCATGTTACCCTATGGACTTACAAGCAAACAGTGTGATGGACATGAAGACACCCATGTTCTCCCAGGCTATCCAAGCAGCAAATTACTCAGGCTTTTGCTGTTTTGGGTCCTTGACACGTCTGTGCAACACACTGTGGAAGCATTTCAAAGGAAAAATCTGCCATTTTGGGGTTGTGATTCTTCCTCAATGCCTCATTGTGCTGAGGAAGGGCGACAACCAACGCATTGTACTGGCAAGCATTTCTCATCGCACTAGGTCCCTGGGTAGGCTGGGTCCACTCTAAAGAGCTGTTGTCTTTTGCCTGCCACCACACCAGCGTAACATATCTCACACATCCATGGCAGCCTACTTGCTTCCCATTCACAAATTCCTCTGCTGAATAACACCAAAGAGTTAAGGCTCTGTCAAAAGGTTGCGTTATGGGAAGGGAAACTGGAGAAAAAATGGCTTTCAATGCAATGCGAGCATAGACAATACTGTTTTGTAACTGCACCGTTTGATGTGCAATGACAGGAATTAATCATTTTACTTAACAGAATTACTCTTTGTTATGTAAACTTTGTAAAGTCAGTCTCATGTGACCTCTTTCAATTAGGAACAAATTGTTTAAAACTGTCGTCTTTCTGAAGGCGCAGTATTCCTAAGAGCGACCTCAGGGATGGGTTGTCATTTCACCCTGGAGTACTCACAGCTGTGCAGTTTGACACCAAATGGAGACCAAAATGTGCAGAATTACTCTCTTTTTTTTTTTTTTTTTTTTTTTTTTTTTTTTTTTTTTTTTTCCAACAAAGCAAGCAATCCCTCTGCGCTTATTCTAATCTGGGGCGAACATTTGTTTCCCATTTCATTTTCTTCAGTTCTGAGAGAGTTGGATTTGTTTTTATAGGTTTCTCATCACCTCAGTCTGCAAGCACCTCAGTGATGAGAACAGACATGCTTCCCGAGAGCCCCTTAGAGAAAAGGAAGCATTTTCCATCTATCAGGAGAGAACCCACACCAGAAAAGATGAAGGGCCACATCTTCAGCAGATTAAAATCAGTGCTTCAGCAAAAAAAAGTAGAGCTAATGTCATGCAGAAAGTCTGTAGCAGGGCCAAGAAGAGCCTCCAGAAGGCCACAATTTCACCCCAATATCTCAGCCTTCTCTCCTGGTTCACGTAACCTTGAAAGCTGCTGGAGCTCCCTTTGCTGCCAAACTGTTTCACACAAACTATTTGACCTGTGAAGGGCTGGAAGCATCCTCCGTTAACGTATGGAGGTGCTCAGACTTTGCCGTATTGGCTGTATTAAGGCACAGAGCGAGACTCTTGCCAGGCTTATGTGAACACCATGTATTTGCTTTTGAAGCTGCTTGCAGAAACGAGGCAGCAGCAGACTTAGGATGTGCTGAGGATAACTGAGCCACACCAGCTGGGCTGTGCATCCCAATCCTCTTTGGAGATCCCATTTCACCTCTGCTGCCCATGGAGGAGGCTGCCCGTGTTCCTGCTCCAGTCCTGCCCCTCCAAGAGGAAAACTCATTACACCTCATAACCTCTCTCAACCATATCAACAGGCCTAATTTTTGTCCTCTTAGTGCAGTGTTAAGCTAATAGCCAGCCCTGATCCCTCTTGCTGATAAAAGCATTTGCTCTCAGTGTTTCCCCATGCATAATGCAACGTCTACGCTCAGGTCCATGCACTTTCAAAGGGTGGCTGCAGCAGCTTTTATTTAAAAGCCCAATCAGGAGATACACCGCTTGGCTTTGAAAGGCATCGGGCGAACTTTGATCTCATTTCCCTGGCTGCCCTGCCCAGCACCGTTGGCCGCATTAAGAAAAACGAACCTACCTTGTCCAAACGAGAAGGCTCACGATCTTGCATCCAGGGGCTTTCAAGTCGAGCTGAGCCATTATGTACATTCCCCCCCTGAAATCAAACGTAGTCAAAGATTGCAGAAGGACTGTTGGCCGGCGGGGCCTGCCAGCTGAACTTGTCCTTCGTACGGCACTGCTCGCCTGTATGGACTTGCCCAACCTGCCAGTCGCTGACATGACTTCAGTATGGCCATAGGACTTACTTATTACTCACCACAATATAAAGTGAGGACGCTATGGGGTCTGCAATGGCTGGATTAACAGCTGGGGCCACAGCCCTGTTAAACAGCAGCCCAGGGTTGCCCGAGGAATTAAACCATTGCAGTAGGTTTTTCTCAACATCTTTCCGTGGGGGTAGCTGAGCATAACCCCCAGCCCCTATAGTGCCAGGTGAAAGATGCAGAAAGGTGAAGCCAAAGAGATGAAGTGGGTGCGTTAAGGTGTCGGCGGAGCCTGCAGCACAGCTCACGTCACAGCTGACTTCTCCCAGCACGCCAGCCTGGGCTTTGCAGGATGGCATCACAGGATGGAAACCATGTGGACCCCGTGCTCTGCAATAAACCACACTGAAAACCAACCCTGTGAGCAGGATTTTATTGAGCAAGGCAAGCTGCAAGTATCTGCAGGAGCTAATAATAGTGTCTTCCTCTAACAAGCTCATTAGCTTCTGGAGCAGTGAAATCATCTCTGGCATATTCCTCTTGGTTGCTGTGGCTGTATCTAGTGTTTCTATCAAGGCATTTCTAATAGCTAATATCCATTGTGGTATTTCAATATGGGATTTACTCCCATTCTCTGCAAAATAGCCCTGGTTCAGCCCCGGGAAATAAAAACAACGGCAGCTATCGGCATTGTTAAGTACGAGAGAATATTTCGTGTCTGCTTATGCCTGTCTTTTACATCATTTCATCAGTTCTTTGTAAAAAGAAGCCCTTTCTCATTCCCTAGGACAGAGGCTGGGTGTGCTGGGGACAGCTTCTTCATCCCAGGGGAGCAGCCATTCACCCCAGGTTCAGTGCAGTGCCCCAGCATCGTGCAATGGGAGACCGCCTTCACTGCACTGTTGGTGGAAACAGGCTTTTAGCTTGACACTTCCATGGATATATCCCTGCAAGCAATAGCCAGTGCTTCTGACCCCCTTGAGCCAAGGAAATCAGCCTCACAGCAGGGACCCAAACAGCGATCTCGTGAAAGAATGAGTCTTCAACCCATGAGACCAAACTACCTTGTAATGGAAAGGTCGGAGAAGAGGATGCCCACTCCACAAAACCATTCCCGGGTCTTTAGTATCCATGCTCAATCCTCTTCTGGTCTGTTTATCTGATACTGTATTTGCATACTCAACTACAATTTTCACGTCAAAGACCAGCAAGAACTGACATTTTTCTGGGAAGTGAAGATGCCAAAGACAATTCAGCTAACACTTCAGCACCTCTTCTACCCCTTGAAAATCACTCTGTATAATGACAGTTTTCTTAAAAATGTAAAACCCAGTAAAAGCATTTTTAGCAGTAACTTCTGTTTAGCACCAATGTCCTACCACCACCAAGAGGTGACAACAGCAGCAATCCACTGCAGTCTTTGTTAGAAGCAGATAAAAGTAATCACATACACACACACACACACACACACACACACACACGCTTGTATGTTTAAAAGAAGGGTAATTTCTGCAAATGGTAGTATTTTTTCCTGGAATTCCACTTGATTCTATTTCATCCTCACTCAACAGCATCAAAGCTTAAAGAAAGAACATGAGTCCCTGTTACTAGCGCTTGCAGTCAAGAGGACAGAGCAAGCCAGGAAAGATACGGAAGAGAAATACATTCCCTGGGTAGAGTAAATTTTTCTCCCCACTGCATTCTCCCTCAAAGCCCAGGAATTTCGGCACTTGAAAGCAGCGCCTCAAAGCTGGTTCTGTTGGGAAAAGTAACAGCAGGAGTGTATTTAACAGCAGCAACGCTCCTAAGGGCTGGGCCAGGCTTTAGGAGCAACCTGACCAAAAAGTGACCCTGACGATGTCCTGGGAAGAGATGTGCCCCACAGCTTGTCTTGGCTGTGAGACAAACGAGCTCTGTCTGCAGCCAAAAATGCTTGACTGGGAGGGAATTGAAGGCAAAACTCCAGTTCACCCAGTTCAGGGTACTACTGCAGACCACGGGCCATGAAGGCACCAGCATTGCTCACAAGTTATGCCAAGACCAGGTACCTTGCAACATATGACAGTGTTGCAATTTCCTTCACCTGCAGCATGTTTCAGTGGCATTAACAGAAACTGTGGATGCTCCCCAGCCCCAAAAGGGATCCTGTGGATGGAGCCCATGGTTATCAGTGGAGCCTGCCATCGTCCCAGCCTCCCACCCTGTTTTCTGTAACAAGCTCCATTCCTCTGTCGTTTTATTTTCACTAAGAATTCTTCACAAATTGTATTTATTTGCTCAGTGTCAGTTAGATGTCTGCCTTTCCGCCTGAACTATCTTTAGCTTCCAAAATATTTTGCATTTCAGGGAAGTATTTGAGTGACTTTTCGGAGAAGAAATAACGTAGAGCGTTGCACCACAGATGCCATGCAGTGCAGTGCGGAGAGGCACCCTCAGCGGCTCGGGGATCAGGCGTTCTCCTTGGAAACCGTCCTGCTTGCTTTTTTTCCTCATCTATGTGGGGGGATCCGTGACCTGTCCTGAAATGCCTGCACGAGGCTGGTACCTGAGGAGAGATCAGCGGGACACAGGGAAATAGGAGGATGGGCGCCGCAGCGCGCAGCAGGTGCCCAGTGCTGCAGAAGCGCCCAGCACGGTGCACAGCACAGCACGCAGCCCGGCACGGCCCAGCTCAGCGCCTGCTGCACTGGAGGACTGGGAACAGTTTTTAATTAAAGAAGGATTTCCATCTAATGCCCAGGAAGGGAATCTGCGTAAAACTGAACTTCCAGAAAACTTGCAGGATTAGCTTTCTCTTTTTGTTGTCACTGAGAGCGCTGTTTGCCTGTAATACCTGCTGCACGGTTTGGGTCCTGACTTTCCTTCCCGAGCATTTTCCTGTAAGAATCAGTGCCTGTACCATTTGCATGTAATCATTAGCTTGTTAATCTTCCTTTGCATATGCAAATCAGACCTATTTGCCTTCCAGATTTTAATTTTAGCACATAAAATTAAAAGGAGAAGAAAATAATAGGAAAGCACTATGGGATATTTTGGAAAGTGTGCTGCACACAGAGATGCAGGCATGCCGGCTGGCATTAATGGTAGAGAGACCCCTTTGAGATAAGTGAGCTGGAGAGGTTTGGCAGTGTCAGTCTAGGACTGGGACAGTTCCCAATCACCCTTCCTTCCCATGCAGGCTGTCACATTGCAGAGCAGCTTTGGTGAATGCAAACTGCGGTCCACTCATAGGAAACCTGACCATAAGCATCCCCCAGGATGAGGGTTAACCAGTGACCCATCCTTCAGAGAGCTCTACCACTTATGGGGATATTGGGTCCAGGGGACGAGACCAAATCTAGTCCTAAATCAACCATCACACCACACACAGGTTGACCTGGCAGCCTTAGCCCTGATGGCTTCAACCTACCAAGCTGCTCCCGCTGTGCTGAATTACCTGCTCAGGTAGCCCTAACTCATACAAGCTGTGTGTTTCGTGACAGCCCCAAAGTCACATTATTTTTGGTGCCACATTGCGAAGGCATAGCTCTGACCTACCTACCGGGGAGAGCGGCATGAGGTTGGCAAACGTAGCAGAGGCAGCATGAAAGGGGTGCGATACCCTGGCCATGCTGGGTGCCCACTAACTACCTACCAACAAACTGGCTTGGATGCAGCACGATCCACTCCCGTTGCTCCCTGTGGGACTGTGCTGATGTCCAGCTCCTGAGGCTCCAGCCAGGGTGCATCTCCCTACAATGCCAGCATAGCTGGCAGGATCATGATCTTTGCAGCAAGCTGTTAATCAAAGCCCTTGCTTGCTGTGCATGGATATGTAGTGGGCGGCAGAGTGGGCCAGTGGAGCTTGTCATCGTTAATGAGATTATGCTCCCCTAATCTCACAGCAAATCGGATTTTCATGCTGTGCGCATTTATCGCAGGCCGAGAGCGAGAAGGGAGGTGAGAGGCAGCGCCGACCAGGCCTCCCCGGCTCAGTTCAACAAGTAGGGGCTCTGCAGCAGAGGGGATCCATTTCACGTCTTTTAAGCATTTATCTGTAGATGACATCTGAGGCCAGAGAGGAGGGGGCTAGCAGGTTTGCCTGGGACCCTCAGGACAGGGAGCAAGTGTCACCATGTGGGAGGGGGAAAGGAAACCCAACTGCAGACGCGTACCTCGGGCAGGGAGGAGGACGCAGCTCTTGGCACGCCTGTCCAGCGTGAACAGCTGTGCTGTTTTCCACAGAGTTATGCAACTGTTTTGTTCCCAAATAATATAACCAGTGTTATGTTTAAATTCGTACCAAATCCTGTTTATCTTGCTTCAGTTTCACAGAGAAATCATGTGTGAAATTTTACCGGGTTCTGACAATCAGTGGCCACAGCTGCGGCGCTCGCTGCCTCCCACGCGTCCTTTGATGAGGGTCGGGGGCCTCTTCCAGCCCCCCAGCCCCATGTTGGGGAGCGGGTTTGCTCCCGTGTGGGGACACGGCCTCTCAGGTGATCACAGCTTGTGCTGTCTCAATAAAGGCTGCAATCCCACAGCAGCTTCCCCGTGACAAAACCCTGTTGCCTGACCTACGCTGATGCAGAGCATGGAGATAAGACGTGGTCCGGAGGGAAGGACCCCTCCAACAAGACCTAGCAGGAAGACCCAGTACCCGCACTACAGAGCATCACTCAACCTAGAGGAGACCTTTAGGCTCCTGGTAAGCCCCAAAGCGAAAAATACATCTACTGCTGGCTGATCTGACAAAGCAGCTACATTTCTTTTGATACACTCATCAGAAGCATGGTAGAATGCCCAAGGTCCAGCTTTCGGTGAAGAAAAGAGGGTTCGTATAACCTCTCTGCGCTCTTGCTGCAGCCCAAACCGTGGTCCTGTTAAATGCAAGTACACATCCAGTGTCTGCGGCATCGCTGCAGGGAGAGAGCAGCATCCCTGCATGCGCCGGGCGGTAACTGCATGGGCAAGTCACATGTTTTAGCAACTGCATTTTAAGAGTCTGAGCCCAACTGTTCAGCTACATATTTAGGACAAAGTTGCAATAACCCGAGAGGCTTTTGAACTTGGGAACAATAGGAGCTATTTTCAATGGGTGAATAATGTTGAAAATCTGTCCCTTAACGTCAGCTCGCAGAATCATCATTTTTCCCAGTAAATAATATAAAAGTTTAATTTTTTCTCAATGGATTTCAATGCAACATTTACTTTGAGACCGTTTATTCCTCGTCCAAGAATAGCAGGGAGACAGGCTGAAAAAGAACAAGATGATCTTTATCATTTCAAACAGAGCGATTCCAATATTTCTTTTAAACGCCTTGCTGTAGTTCTGCATGTTTATATGCATCCCATAAAAACACTTTCAGGAAACCACTTATTTTCATGTTTCACATCACATTCCTTTGATGAGGAGAAATAAAACTGAAACTCATATAGCTATTGCTACTGTTGCTGTGAAAAAAAAAAAAAAAAAGAAACTGTTTTCTATGCAAAAATGAAGCATGTCCAAAGTAATGCACTTTGGGAGGGTATATTGATGTTTAAAGGAAAAGAAAAACAATTCACTTAGATTCTTTTTCGTGGTAATAATTTTCTAAATGTTCATTGATGGCTTAAATATTGCAGGACATATGTATTTTGGATTGCATAATGTTTGACACTGCTAAAAATCTTTTTGAATAGACATGTTTTAGAAATCCAATTTGGAACGAAAACTGATTTTGAAATATTGGAATCTCCAAAGTAGGTCTCTTCATTACTCAGTGCAAGTATCTCCTCTTAATTAAAAGAATATATAGAAGCATTTTTTTATAGCCTGGCAGCAGTGTGCTGGGCAAATAATTAATCTTGTCTGTTTGGCAGCATAGCACTTTCTGCAACACTGCTTGTGCAGTAGTTTATCCCTGTATGAACTAGGAGCTGGCTACGCTAAAATAGGGTTCTGATTCAGATATATTACAAGGACTGAGATTTTATAGCTGTGAAAACAGCTGTGCACAACAATTAAAAAACAGCAGTTTATCTAATCCTGTGTTTCATGAACGTGGGTCTTTTATCATTATAATTCAGAGATACCCTCCTTTTCATGTCAGACTTTGTGCTTGCAGTATTTGCTTTTTTGCTTCTTGTACACATTTAAACATCTGTTTTCCATTACTGACCCTCTGAAACATGTCTTGCCACTGTAGCGCAGGCAAAAGCACTGAGGATGGCCATGAAAACCCTGCTTTTGTTTAGAGCGGAGTTGCCAGATAAGATTATTTAAGCTGATAAAAAAACAAAACAATCTCAGGGTCACCAGTGTTGGCGTTCTGGCCCACTTCTCTTTATTAGATAGTTTTGGCCAAGGGGCTTCGACTGATCTTGTCGCTGTTGTAACCTCCTGCCCAGTGATGATTTCATCTTCCTCTCTACACCATTCTTCTGTGATTAGAAATGATCCTCTTCCAACATGTCTGAAACAGAGAGGTGGACAGGGTTTACAGATGCAATTAAATGAGTGGTCAGCACACAACGTGCTGTGACATCTATTTTTATGCTGGCACCCTCTGACACCAACTTGGTAGATACAACAGGAGTGTCTTCATGCCACAGCGTGCCACCGTGCATCACCCTCACCTTACTGGTGAAAAGAGGTTATTGCCAATATAAGAGCTAGTCAGAGGAGGTGGCAGCAAGGAAACCAGCAATGCCCTTTGGTGATCTGCTGAGTGTTGAAGAGGCTGGAAATCCCATTAAGTTCAAGGAAAAGGTGAGGATGGTGATGTTGGCTCTGCTGCAGTGTTCATTCCTTTAGGCAATACGCAAAGTGGAGCTGGAGCAAACTGCATTTTCCCCATGGTGGTGATAGCAGCTGCTTCCCAAAGCTCAGCTTCTGGATGACTGCTGTCCCTGAAAACCACCTGCTCTCCTGGACTGGGGCTCACGGCACGTCTGACTTATCCACGCACGAAGCAATTTCCTGCCAGATTTCCACTGTCATAAGAGAAGGTTATAAATCATGCCCAAATAGCTGCTCCTCTGCACTAATTAACACTGTAGCTCTACATAGTCCTATTTTGGGCCAGCATTTTCCCATGCTTTATAGTCCAAACGCTTCTCCGGCCTGTTCCGGCACTCACTTCTCCGCTGACGGGACACAGGCAGTCTAGCAAGCAGTTTCCACCTCCTCTTTCAAGGCACTGACACACTGGCAAGGAGAGAAAAGGTCCCTCAAGTTTAAACTTGAACGAAACTGAGTGAATGTGTCTGACTTTTACCACGAGTTGAAGAACATGGAAATTTGTAATGCATGTTTTGATATGTCCTGGGATAATCTATGACCTTTTGAGTCCTTTTTTATCCAAAGCAAACTTCAGAACATAATCCTGGCAGATTTCTTGGAATCGTGACGCTGAGTGATTCTACAGATATCCCAAGTGATGCTCTGAGAGGAATGAAAATATCTTCAAATTACCTCCCATTTACCAAGGGATGAAAGTGAACAGTAAATGTGGAGTGCTTATCGCATGGGAAGCTGTCAGAGCAATCAGTTTGTATGTCTGTATCGTGTGTCCTAGTCCCAAAGAAATTCCTTGCATATTTCTGTAATATTTAAATAATGCCCACTCCTTGGAAAACAAAATGTTTCACAGTCTTTCATAGGCTTTTCAAAGCATTTTGGGGGTAAGAAGTTCAGCTCTTTCTCAGAGTTGCACAGTTTATCTGAATTTGCCCATTTTACCAGCATTCAGAGTGTGCACCCGGGGTATCCTGAGGCACAGCTGGCTCGGCACGTCACAGCTAACTGCTCCTGCATGACTTTGTTGCCATTACCAGAGCCACGGTGGCAAGTGCCATCCACACTGTGTCCAAGCATTCATCCAAGCAAACCAAGCTGCCTCACAGATGAGACGGGACTTGTGTTGGAGACAGTCATGGCTGAGAAGGTTTTACTCAAGGACACCAGGACAACAAATTATACTTTAAAAGCTGAATTGCTCACTGTGTCTGCAAAGCATGATGAACTTCTCAATACTGTCTCATCGTAAAAGTCAAGAATTATTTTCCCTCCCAAGCTATGACCTATCTAAGCCCCCTGAGGAATTCCTCCTGCAACATTTACCATGGAGCAGAGAAGACTTGGTAAAGAGCCTCCAAATAGGACATTTTTAACGTGGGCAATCCTTGCTCCCCTGCACCAGGAACAGAGTTTCTTTCATCCCTAAACAGGTAAGCATTATGTTGTGGCTGCACCTAACCCTACCAATGGCCACGATAAGATCATTCAGGCTTCCTCTGATGTCGAGTACCCATTTAATATGTGCCATTTTAAATATATCATCTTCAAAACCTCTGCATATACAAGCCAAATGGTTCACAGCTGAAAACTCCCTGTCTCAGACAGAAATGCACATCTGTGTGTTGGCATGGCTTAGCACTTTTCTCATTGATCATGGTTTCTGGAGTGCTTAAAGGATTAAAGTGAACCTATCCTAGATACCCGCTAGCTAAGAGTTTGGGTCGGATGAAACTTTGTTTAGCTGCTCCCTTCATCATTACTAAGGGAAGGTCATAGGGTCATAGGTATTTTGATACAAAGAAGCAGAAGAGAGGACAATGATTTAAAAAGAGACATAATTAAGACATATAAATGCACTAACATCTGTCAGAAGGTGCTATCTTAGGAAAAGGCAATATTTGTGTGTTTGTTTGCTTCAAAATCACTTTGTTTAGCTGCCAAGAGGACATTGTATGCGGAACTTCCTTTCCAAGCATCATGTGTATGCCATCAACCCCCACTCTTTCCTACTCTAGGTGAGCTTTTTGCATATGATTTCCGAACAGAATGACTGGTTGGACCTCCCTATCTAACTCACTCTCTTTCCCATAGTAAAAACATGTGGTCTCGATTCTGGAGAGGACAGCAGCATGTGTGAAAGTCCATCCTTGTTCATCAGAGCACTTAAGCTCATGCTTAAAGCTAAGAAAACACTTAACTGCTTTGATAAAAAGGGAAGATCTGCCAAACTGGGACCAAAGAGATGCTACAGTTAATTGATTTCCTTTGAGAACAGCCTGTATTTTCCCCAAAGGGCTAATACTGTAGTTCTTCTATTCAACTCAAAAGCTACTCCAAAGCTGCAGCAAGTTTGATAGGGTTGGCATTTCTTAGAAGCTATTTATTCACCCATGACCAAAGTATTAAGACTTGCTCTCTGCAGTAAATATGCACAAGTGGACACACACTGGGAAATTCTTTGTCTTGTCCCTGTTCTGCTGCTGAAGGAAGACACATGCTTTCAATGATGTCTTTGTTGTCTAATCAAGCATCCAGTCCAATTTGCAATTTTAATGAAAATCAGGCACCTGCACTGCAACTGATCTCCACTCCCAGGATTAACAACAACAAGGAAAAGAAGCATTCCCCTTTATCGGAAGAACTGAAGCCACCAGTATCTTGTTACCAAAGCCCAGGCTGTGACTTCAGATGTTACCCAGAAGAAAGGAACCCTTTATCCCTCTTTAGACAGTGATCTCCTCAGATGGAGAACCAAACCAAAATGACTAGCTAGTGGTAACATTAGCTCGAATGCAGAAACACAAGCTGGGGAGCTCTGGCTGCACCACATCTCTGCAAGCTTCAGAGACAGGCTGTGCTATCTGACTCTGAGGCAGCACAAGTATTGCACTGACCACACAGCCAGCACTCTTATACACATCATTTACCAAGAATACACCCAGGACATGCATTTTTTGGTGCTGATTCAAGTTTTTTCCTCCTTTTAAATCTGTACAGGGTCATTTTTGATCTGATCTGTCTTGGACACAGCCTGAATATGTCACACCCTGTAGCACTGAGCAAAACCCCCAAAAGAAATCAGGAGTGGATTTGGAAATGGGACAAGTACCCTGGCTGTAATGCCACCCAGGAGAGGTCCCCCAGCACATCCCCACACCACAGCTGAGGCTGTGTGATGCCTGGGAGGGAGCACGGCCAGGCACCACACATTTGGCATTCAAACATCAGGGGCAAAAGACCAGCTCAACACATGCCTGGCACCTGTTAGCAAAGCCACAGCTCCAATTAAAATGGGAGAAAGATATGGTGTATGCAAAAAATGGGAAATCATTTGAGAGTGTATCAGAGAGACTTCCTCCATTCCAAGATGCAAAGAAACCCACTTCCTCAGTGTTTTAGCCAATGTTTACTGAAGTACTTTCCAAAATGTTTCCTGATTTCTCCTCTTGCCTGAAGCCCATTTCTTTCCATCAGCTGGGTTGGTGTTTTTCATGTAGGGGAAGAAGGATAAGAGAAGGAAAGGAGGAAGTAAAAATCCTAGTGAGCATCTTCAATGAGTTGATAAACTTCAAAGACTACCCCAAATCAAGAACTTCAAATAAAATTGGCAATTTTTCACAAAGCCTTTGGTTGTTGGAAGAAATTTGTTTCAGTGGAAACCCCCCTCAGCTGTGGAGATGCTCAGTAGCTCTGATGAGACCAAGGAAGTTTCAGGTGCCAGAGCTATTGAGATCTTCTTTGTCCTGAGAAGAAAGTCTTATCTATTGCATAGTTTGTCGTCGTCTTGTAGCATGAGCTCCCTCTTTTGCCCTTCGGAAGGTAAATCAGGCAGCTCCAAAGAAAGGGCTTGTCAAATAGTTTCAAGCCATGCCTCTCTTCCTGTCCTACAGCAAGGCAAACAATTTGGAGACCCCAGGTCAGCAAAGCATTGCATGTATTGCTGAATTGAGCTCTTTATGTGCATGGGCTTATGTTCCAGAGAGAGGCAATGATGCTTTTTATAGCAAGACTATTTTCTATTCAACTCTGAGTTGGGCTCAGCTTTCCTAATAAGGATTTTTCACCCCATTTTGCAAAGGAAATTGTATTATTTTGAAACTACATTTAGCCACCCCAGCCTCACAAAATGTACTTGAAAACACTGTGTGCTTGAACCTACCACCCGTGAAATAACAGAGGAAGCTTTCTCCCCAGGCTGTTTCTCTTTCTGTGTGGTTTAGGGACAGCCTCTTCACCATCTGGCCGGAGGATCATGTCCTGTTGTAACACCCCCAAGGCCGGTGTGCTGGTGCTGCTGCTGAGGACATGCACGCTTATTTCTAATGTGATTCAGGTCTCACGTTAGTTGATAGAAAAAAATCTCCTGTTGATTCCAGGAGAGCTGGACACTCTTGTAACATCCCTGCACAGCATTTGGACATACCCTTGCAAGTTCTGCAGCAGTTGTGACGTGAAGCAGTTCCTTAAGGGCCTGTTTGATATGGCCACCTGTTCATCCAAATTACATCCACAGCACTTATCTCTCCCATCATTTATCTTCCTGCCTACTATAAACACCAAGTCTGAAAAAATTGTAAAAAAACCACAACAAATGTTTAAATGCCATGTTCATGTCCATGTTAAGTCTCAGATTTCTTCTCCAAGTCCCACTGTCCCTGTGTGTTTTGGCCAAGGAGCATTTGGGGAAGGATAATCATGAACATGAGAGATTACTGGGCAACTAAGAGACGGTGTTTGCAAAAGCACCTGCAGGTGGGGTTACATGACTCAATGCTGAAAACTGGATATTTGTGCTAAAGCTCAGTGCTGTGATTACCCCAATGGGCATGTCTACACTGCACAACAGTCCTAAGAGGGGTCCTGGAAGCAGTGCAGCTGCGTTAACTATTTATCCAGCAAGGAGCCATTCTGGTGCAGTTACACTTCCTAATCCTGGAGCTTGATTTTTGAGAGCCTCCAAGAAGATCTGTACCCATGATGTGGTGCAGAGGTACCTATTTCAGTCACCTGTGCCTAACTGATTCCAATGTCTGAAGTTCATACTGTAATAAAGGAGTTTTAGGAAAATTATGTGCAAAAAACATTTATCAGCTAGCGTGGGGGGGATGTCGCAGGGCTGAACACAGCTCCGGTGAATGTCCCTCTGCTCTGGGAAGGGTCGAAGCAGAAGTGAGCCCATCCAAGCAATGTGCACATGTGCTGGGCACCATCCCTGCTCCCTGCTCACTTGTCACTGGATGTGCTCTGCATGTCCCTGTGGGCACGGCAAGGCCATCTGGGCATCTTCGCTCCACCAGAGCCTCTAGGGATCATCATGGTCCAAAACCTGATCAGCAACAACAGCTCTGCCTTCGTCCAAGGTTTTTAGCAGTTGTGGTGTAACAGTCGGGCGGGGGGAGCACAGAAATTTAAAGCTTTGTTTTTATCTTCCTCGCTCATTTTTCTTTTGTTTTTTAAGCAGGCAAACATCTGCAGAGCACTTTAAGATAACCATAGCAATGACATGAGGACAATTGGCAGGCACGCTCTGTGCTCCTCAGCTGCGCGCTGTGATTCACTGGTCCAGCTCTTGGGGCTGCATCCAAGCGGCCCAACAAGGAGGGACCTCTTCGCATTGAGACCTTGCCCTGGGGTCAGAGATAGAGCGCACAAGAGCTTTTATTGGAGCAGAACGGGGGGAATGTAGATATCAGGGGATTTTCAATGGAAATCACAGGTGTTTCTTCCCTGCCTCCTCCCTGTGAGAGGCCCCTCTATGTTCTGTTACGATTTGTTTTTCTGGCAACCAGCGTGCTCTATTTTTCTTGCCTGTGTTTTTATGAGTTATGTTTGGTTTCTGCTAAAACAACAGAAAACAGCGCAGGGATGGGGGTTTTTTGAGTGCGTTGGTTTTTTTCTTTTCCTTTTAGGAACTATGCAAAGGGTCACTTGGAAGCCCTGATTCTAGTAAAACTTTTCAGAAGGATTGATGGAGGTTTCAGATCAGCTGAAGGTCACAGGTCAAATGGTTTAACCCCCCAGGCGGGCGAGAAGATGAGATTAGCAGCCATGCAGCCACAGCTAAGCTGTGAAAGAGGACACAGGGCTCCACAGGACACGCACGGCGGTGGGAGGAAGATGAGATTTTAGCAGGGGGCTTGCAAACTGCCATTTAAAAATGTCTCACTGAAGAGCTACTCTTCCACCCCATTTCAGCAGAGAAAGTGAACTGCAGCTGGCCAGAGTGAGGACACGGAAAGAAGCAGCCAGGTGTTTGCACAAGAACAGGAGAATAAATATCCCATTTTTTAAGAGGAAGATATTTTTTCATTTGGTGGACTAAATTTTTTTAAAATATCTAATATGGGTTTTAAAAGCAGAATCAATGGCTATTCGGTGCAGGCCTGAGCTAAAGATCAAGCATGTAGTAAGAACAGGTATTTAATAAGTCTTTAGAGGAATTGCTTTAAAAGGTATCTATTTTTTGCTCTAGACATGAAGTATCGGTATTGGTAAAATGCATTATTCACACACCTCCATCTAATCACTGAAAGGTTTTGGCTGTGTTTCAGAGAAAAAAATTGGTGGCGTATGGTCTACATAAAGTGTAAGCATGATTTGTTCTTTCAGCTGGTCTTGGCACAGGGGAGGTCATGAAATCATCTCTCAGAAACCCCAACCGGATCAAGGCAGAGCCTTCTCCTGTTTTCATAGTTGTCCCTATCAAGAAACTTGTTCGTAACCACTACTGTCATCATTATGCCACGCGTCTTCCCAGGACCAAAAATTTGCTGTTCTGAATACAGAAGCACCTTGCTTTTTCCCACTGAAGACAGGGATGGAGATTAAACAAAAAAACAACAGGTCTTATTCCCTGAGAAATGCATTTAAGACTTCTGCATCTTCTAACATTTCAGATTGCTCCCCTCATCCATTGCCGTTGGAAGGAGGGAAGTCCAGGCAGGGCTCAGGACTCAGCTCACGTTGCAGGCATTCAATATTCACAGGAGCAATTGCTACCAACCATGTGTCACCAGCCTGTGAGCCCTGCAAAGATAGGAGGTAACAAGCACCCCTAACTTTCATGAGTAACCCTACTTGCAAGACAGCTTTCAGGGGGAGGAGGACAGTGGAAAGTCTGGAAACAGAATATGGAAAGGAAAAATTCAAGGCCTCCATGTTACATGAGATCATTAAGGCAAACTGCATACCTCTGTAAGCAAAACCAACAGTGCTTATTTGCATGGGCAAGCATCCTTTCTCTGCCTTTACAAAGAGTTTGCAAAGGATTAATAGGCTGGCTATTTCAAGTCATGCAGAATGGACAAACCCTATTCCTGCGGTCCCTGAAACTGAAGAAAATATGTTAGACACCTGCTCAGCTGAGAAATGTGTTTGCATGATGACCACAGCATTTACATAGCTGGGAGATGTTGCATAGGGTTGGTTCCTCAAAGGAAGAAAAAGAGTCTAGGCTGCTTTTATTCTCCACACAAAAAGTGATTTATTTAAAGCCAAAAGGTGTGAAGGATTATCTTTTGAACCTGCCAAACTGGCTGCAGACATCCTGAAGAGCAGGTTTTGTTATTTTTTATTGTATTATTTTTAAAAGAATGAAAGAACCTTTGGAAGCAGAGAGATTAAAACTGACCTTCCCTCAATATATTTATTCCTCAGATTGTGTGTGTAACTGTATGCTATATACACACACCACTGTAGATAGTAGAGGTGTTAGCTCTAGGACATTGCAACATCCAGGATGCAATTTATATCTCTCCCCACGTCTTCAGTCTCAAACATATGTGGTTCATCATATTCTTTGCCATTGCTGGACTTTGGCAGGGCTCCAGCATTTCAGAGGTCACTGGGTCTTGAGTGGCCGATTTGTCAATAGCTACTTTTGCCGTGTTTACCCAGGTATTATTCAGCTTTGTACCACTAAGACAAGCTGGTACACGCTGGTTCTGTTCTGCATATTGTTTATTCTCTGGTGTTTTGACCTTAGAGTTCATCTATGAAACGTGCCTAACCAGCAGTTCTAGAAGCTGCTGTGAGGCTGGAGAGATGAGGACAGGGATAGGATAGGATAGGATAGCATAGGATAGGATAGGATAGGATAGGATAAGATAGGATAGGATAGGAATGGAACTGGTGTTGGGTAAAACCAATTAGAGCAAGATGAATTTGATATTTCAATTAAACTTGATGTTTGCAAATTCAATACACAGCAGAGGCATCACTCCTTTGTCTCAAACTTACAGCATGAAGATTGATCACAGCTTTGGCATACCTGTTTTGAATCCTACTGAATGTAATATTGGATTACCTCAGGAATTTACTTCTTTTTTCCTTGTTTTACACTTAAAGATCATAGATTTTATCCCAAGGGGAAAAATCTGCCCTTTGCTCCTGCCAGCCAGTTACAAGTCAGAGGAAAACTAAAGCAGCACAACACAGCAGGTAACAGTTGCAGTCCAACTCTGCTGCCTTCATGGCAGCATGTCGCTGAAAGACCATCTTAGGATGCCACTGATCCTCCACCAAACCCAACCTGCAACTGCAAAAATGTCTACTCCATGAAGACCCCCAAGGACTGAGTCCAATCACTTGCTAACAGATGTTCTACAAGCCAAATTTTCAGAGGACAGTTATTCAAAGCTTTCTGAAAACCAAGACCTTTAGAAGTTTCTTTAGCTGGACACCCAATAGCTAAGGCATCCCAAATCCCTAGCTATTTCTGAACCTCTTGGCACACAGTGCCGAGCATAGGAAATGGGTGAGATTAACGACTTCAGCTCACACTTCAAGCCGGATATGAAGGGCTACATGTGCTATGTGCATAATATGGCCCTTTTGCCAGTGTCAATCAAATTTTAAAGCACAAAAAAGACATTGTACCCACTTAGAGAGCAAACATTTCACTTCGGATCAAAACTTAAAGGAAAGACCCTCTTGCTTCCTGTCCTCCTGCTGTCATATGTACCGGAGAATATAATTATCTAATTAGAAAAATAAAATTAAATAAACCAGCAAATTTACAAGCTAAAAATTCAGAGGGAACTGCTTACGCTCATTGATCTTCTTATGTTTTTGTTGCCTGAGAGAAGATCGAGGTTTTCCAAAGGTGTATTCAAGGATCTTGCACAAACACGCTCTGCTGCACTAGACGTTTCTTATCAGCCTCGGACTGCGAAAGCCATGATAGGAAATGTGCCATTCATTCACAGGGCTGCTGGTGGGGATCTGAGACGTATCTTGAGCATGTTATCACACGCTTTGTATTGTCTACTCCATCCTGAGAAAGAAACACTCTAATCAGCCCGACATTTTCTCCTTCTGGAAATCACCAGCTCTTTTCTCCGCCTTTTGCCTTGCATTGATTAAACACCTTCCTGTTGAAACAGTAACTAGACAACCACAATAGCAGCAAAAAAGACTTTGAAATTCGTATCAGCTGCCCAGATTCCTGTTCTCTTTCACGTGAGAACAGAGTTATTTTGAACGCATGGGCAGGGAATAGGTGGGGAAGGATTGGGAGAAGAAATTTTGCTGCTTGGTTTAATAATGATCACCTTCTAGTGCTATCCTGTGTGTATGTACAAGTGGCCTGGATTTGGTTCCTTTGGCTTTGGATGGTGCTTCTGTGCATGACCACCAGGAAAGCATTCCCTCTGCAGAAGATCTGCTGCCACTGAGTTCAAGAAGGCTTCTTCTGTGAGCAAAGTCATACATACTTGAAATATGAAGGCCAAAAAATTTAAATCTGATACCACCCAGCAATTCTAAGAAATTTACAGTTCACTAATTGAAAACAAGATGTGTGTCTGGAATTTTTTTCCAGCAGAACCTTTTTCCATTTTTCTATGGGAAAGGGTTTTCCCTCACACCAGTCACATTACCCATTTAGGTCTGCTCATTCTGATAAATTCCAACTCTTCAAATACTTTTAACTCTATTTCCCAAGCATAGGATACTTTTTGCTGTGTCCTTTTACATTAGCTAAAGTGTAAAAGGATATTTTCTAATAAGAAGGAGAACTCAAGCATTACAACTGTACATACACAAGCCACTAAGGCGGTATACATCTAAAAGTAACATTTATCTAATCATACCTATATCAGCTTGGTGTGACATTGCCTCCCAGAAAAGGAAAAAAATTACACTAATGTTAACTTTGCAATAAGATAAAGGGGTTTTTAAAATGTAAATGTATCTATCTAATTCACTTCTAGTACTTATGCTTCTAGGCTGCCCTCTTCTGTAATTGTCCTTTCCTTGAAGGCAGTTTTTAACTTTTCACCTCCCTAAAATCTAGTAGAGGAAAACCAAAACTGCTCTTCTTGTTATCTAAACTGGTAAGCGTACAGATCTCAGGCTGCGTCTGCAAATATCCGAAAAGAAAGAATGCTGTTCTGAACATCCTGCCTATATGGTAAATTAAACATTCAGGGGATACCAAAATATCCCATGTACAATATCCCCCGCTACAATCCTTATCAGCAGAAAGAAAAGAAATAATACAGTCCAGAAGTTATTTTCATTTCAGAAAACTCATAGAAAAATGCTAACTGCAATGGAGAGAATCCTTAAACAACTTTTTCTTATGTCTATATTCATAACCGAGTAGAGCACTTTGTCTCCTTCCCAGGCAAATGCTGCCTTAAACTTAAGGATGCTGCATTCGTCTTCTCTCAGCTGCAACTCTCTGACAAAGAGCCCTTAATTTAGTGGGTTGCATGGACCTTACCAGCCTGCAAGAAATGGTAATATGCAGAAAATATGCAGAAAAAAGGCTGGCTACAGAAAACCTCCCATGAAAATGAAAAGGCAATCCCGGCATTCTTCCCCAGACGTCGTTCAACTCAATGAGGACATTCAAGTGTCCTGGTAAGGAGCAATCCCAAAACCGGGTCCTCCCAGACTTAATCTCAGCTGTAGTTTAGATGTCTTCTTTGTTCAGTGCTCAAAACCCTTATTCAGTGCTTAAACCCTTATTCTTGCCAATTTAAGGTTTTCACTATGGCTATAATAATATTCACCCAGGTATGCTTTAAATGACAATTTGAGATGAGCATATTTAGCTTGGGCATTGATGTACATTAAATAAAATAAAATGAAGCATCAAAATGGTCCATTACTCCACCCAGTGTTTCACACGCTGTTTAAAAATAGCAAATAACAAAGTGAAATTTCTTGGTTAAAAACTTTTTAGCAGGCACTTTAAATCCTTACAAAATTCCCCTTATATAATACCTCCGCTGAAACTATTCATCAAATTCCACTCAAATTTGTCAAAAACAGTTCATTAAGCTTTGCCTAGAAGGATGACCAGCTGGATGCTGAGCCAGAAGACAAGGCTGATTGATACATGCACACATATGCACAGACATCCAGAGATTTGAGAGCCGTCCTCTGCTGCAGCTGTTTTCATAATTTAGACCCAATGTTCTTACTCATTGTGCATAGTCGTATCCATCAGACTTAAAGGCATGAGGAGGACCTAAAGATTGGTTCAAACCTAAACCCTCCTCATCCATCTTAGTCATTTTACAGGCTTATAGGAGGAGTTTGTCCTTAGAAGCGTACATACAAGCCTTTCCTCGGTCAAACCAGAGCTTTAATTTATTGCAATTCAGCCACTTTGGACAAGATGACAATGTGATGACAGCAAGCCTGTACCATCAGTCTTTCTGAAAGCACCATGAAGATAACTTCTTTGATGTTTCATGAAATTCAAAGCTTCTGAAGAGCACATCGGAGTAGCATTAAAAAAGGGGATGAAAGTTCAGTCCACTGAGAATGACACAACCCACCGAACTCATGGGACCTTGTTATCTGCATAGTTCCTACTGTAATCTGCCTGTCTTCAGGTCTCTAATAGTAACGTGTTGCGCAGGGTATCTTGCCTATAGTGTCAGCAAACCTGCTCTCGAAAAAACAAACATGTAATGGCATACTCTTATCTTTATTGTTATTAATTGTTTTTTCTAAACTTCCCGTTAAAGCCTGTGGGATATTCAAGACAGTTCTCTTCATAGCAAAAATAAAGGGTCAAAATTAAGCATGTTCTGTGACCATTCCTAAGCAGATCTTTTATCAGCTCTTGTATTCTTAACCAAAATAGACACCTGCTTCATAGTGAATCACTTACCAAATTATCAAGTATTTCTGAATTTTTTACTCCACACAGGTGATGAATTCCCTCTCAGAGCAGAGGCTGTAGGTGGGGGGTAACTGAAGCTAAGCTCACTAGCAAGAAATCTCACAGTAAAATGATCCCTTTGATCCAATGCTTGAGATCAATCCCTAATATTACTGATAAGCTTAGATGTAGTTTCGAGAGGGGTAAAACAAACCATACCACAACAAGAGGTGGAGAACCACATAGAAGAAGAGAACCTTAGGGATAAGAGTACAACTGTCTTTGGTCTGATGCATTTCCATTTAAAATTGCTGGGTTTTTCTGGGAAATCCTGACGCTTGAGACATCAATATGAAAATGAATTCCTTCTTTCATTTCTGTACACAGGTCTCTCCTCTTGAGCCTTCTTCATAAACCATGACATCATCTTCTTTTACAGTAGCTTCCAAATGCAATCTTTAGTGGGGTTTGGGGGTTGTTTCTATTTGTTTCTATTTGTCCACATTAGAAACCGTTTTAATCTGTCCCCAGACCTTTGCAAATATATTGAGTATAATTCAAGTTTAATCGCCAGTGATTAGGGATGAGTCATTGCTAAAGAGTTTGCTTTGGTTTAGCTACCCAGTTTTCTCTGTCAAAGACTATATGAGGTGGCTGTAGCTGAGTACATACGTTGTAAATCTAGCCCCGACTCAGACAGGAGAAGCCGGTGTACGAGGCTGGGTCCCATTTCTTTTTCAGATTACATATAACAAAAGCTTGCATTATTGCTGAGTATTCCAATTACTTCTGCAGTTATTCTGGGTACTATTGGCCCATAAGTCAATATGTCCAAGATATGCACAGGATGTATCAATTCACTGCAGCATCTCTTCTTCCTTCTGTAAAAGGAGGTATTGTTCAAATGCCAGAGTTACATGGCTAGATTTCCAAAAGCACTTACTATTTCAAAAACTTCGTTCCTACTGATACCCCAATGAACTGTTGAAACACCAACCTACAGGTCTAACAAACCGAACGGGAGATGATTTCTCAGGAAAGATCTTGCTTTTAATGTAGCAAAGTTCAAAGATCCTGTGAAATGCAGGAGAGGTCCAGTGCTTGGACTCTGAAGGCAGCTCGTCCATCCCCATCCCCATCCGATCCAGCTCTCCTCCCTTTTTCATTGACTGCAGGGGGAGTGGAGGGGCCTGAATCCCTAAATTAACATACTAGCATTAGCTGACCATGTCTTTGGAGGGAATGGGGCATATCATGGTCTTGCAGGATGTGTATGCCATGCTGCCAAGAAAAATCCTCATCAAGGACAGTATCACATCCTGCTGTTTTTACAGCTGTCAATTTTTTTCTTCCTAAAATGGAAGCAAACCTTTGCACACAAACTCATCCTTGGTGTAAGTACACTGAAGCCAAGTTCAGTATCAATAAATCAGTGCCTTCATCAGGAAAGCAACTGCATGGTTGTTTTTATCTGCTATTATCTGTAAGTTTAATTGGAGTACAAAAAGTAAGTAAATTTTTAATGACAGCTGCATTCCCCATCCCAGCCTGTTGTATGACCTTCAGATATTGAAAACAAATGAATAATTGAAAACAAAGCTTCGATCATGCAACTTCTAGGTGTTTTTGAAGCTTGCCTAAGAGACCTCAAAAGACTCCTTGCTCCTACCAGAAAGCAAATACTTCAATCAATTCTGATTTTAACCATTTCTCCTTTAAAAATAATTAAAATCTATTTCTGTACTTCTCTAATATGGTAAAAAAAAAAATCTATGGAGAAGCTAAATCCTGCTGGGTTTCATGTGGCTTAAGGCAAATAAATTACTGCAGATTTACACTGCACTCAGAATCCACTGTCTTTATGTTGGAGGACTTCAGCTTCAGCACTCATAAAATCAGTCCAAATGTCATACAGAAGTACTGGATTTTCTTACAGAACAAGCATACATTTATTTTTCCATAAATTAATTAAACAGACAGGGTCAGAGGTTCTGAACCAGCCCCTGGACCATTTTAGCTGATACTCCCTGTATTTCTCCCAGGGCAGCTCAGGCTTCCCCAGGAATGAAGCTGCAGCAGGAGCTGCGGGGCCACCCAGGGAGAAACCCACAGATGCAGCGACAGTCAGGAGATACCACATCCATTCCTGATCACTGTACGTGGAAACCAAACTAAAACCCAGCTCAGAGCCGCACATCAGTGAAAAAGGCAGGCAGTGTTTGGGTAAAATCCAGCAGAAAGTATCAGGCTTGCCTCCAGTGACTACATTGAGTGACAAGGGGACGGGGCAGGGCATCAGCCCAGCAGCTCAGTGGCAAGACCTGTCCTCCATCAGCTACCAAGCCATCGCCCCTGACAAAGTGATGCCTTGCCTCATCGCAGCACCGACTGTGAGGCCGTATAGCTGCCCAAACCCTTTTTGCTCAGGGATGTGGGGTAGAGGAGCAACAACTCTGCCCCTGAGCACCCTTGCAGGAAAAGGGACGCACAAGGATGAAATTTGCCTTCTATATACATCCAAAAACCCGCCCGGCCTATATAGAAGCCCTCCTTTGCTTTTTGCTTCGGCTCTGCGCCTGGCCCCAGCGCGGGGGGTGGCAGGCGCTGACCCAGCCCAGCACCCAGCTGCTCCCCAGCTGCTGCCCGAGAGGTTGCGGCACATTTTCCAGTGACGGGACTGAGCCGGTGCGAAATGCTGCACATTGCAGCCGGGCCCAGGGCACTCGCCAGTGTTTTAGAAGAAGCCCCTGAGATTTCCTTAGTTGGAAGAAAAAACATTCTCTGAATTCCCCGCTTGGGCTTTTGCTTTGTCTTAAAGGAAAATAGCAGGGGGCAGGGAAGGAGGGGTCGCCCGTCCACACTGCTGCGCGGGAGAGGAGTCACTCCGGGCATTGTCAATAGTTACCCGTGCATGAAGCAAAGAGTTACAGGGGATTGCTACCTTCAGCAAAACCTGTACCTGCTTGTGGTGACAGACAACCGACCGGGAGAACGGGCTGTTGGCAGCAGCACGTACACGCGCTTTATTACAAGTGCAGTTGCTTGTTGCAGGTAAACCCTAATTGTCAGTCGACGTCCGTATGCTCGACGTGGTGCTCACAGGTCTCCCTGCAGCATTGCCTGGACATTGTCTGGGCATCATGGTCATTCAACTCAGAAGGCCTTACTGTTTCTGGAGTTTTCTTGGTTTTCAAAGCCTCTTAGAAAGACTATAACTCATTGCGTCCTGCAGGTCAAATCTTTCCCACTGCTGCAGAACTGGAAGTGGCCCCAGGTAAAGTGCAACTGCAAAGGTATTTCTGGAAAAGCTGAGAAGGTTGGGTTTTTTTTGCTTTCTGTCTTTCAGCTGTGAGGCTTTAGAAGGAAACGGTGCACACAATAATGTGAAATGTTTAATTTATATATACTCCATTTTCTGTTTGCTATCAGGTAGAAATTCAATGTCAGGGAGAAAATCATTCCTTGGGGCAAAACAATTGGTAACAATTCATTTCCCACTGTGGCAGAAGAAACTTCTAATATTTGTAGCAGATTGGTGCACTTCTACGAGCAATAGTCTCACATAATTGTTTGCTCCCACTTTTTGCCAGCAAGTGCAAATTCACTATTGAATTAATCACTGTCCTTGGCAAAGAGGTATGGGATTTTACTGGGAAAAGTATGAAACTGATAGGGGGTTTTTTCTTTAAAATTCAGTGGATTTTAAACTGAATATTAAATGAAGTAAACTGGTATTCCAGTTTTTAGAACGCAATATATTCTCCCTTTTACCTACCCGGAGCTCTTTATGACAGAAAATTATCTTTGTATAATTAGCTAACTCAAACAGCATTTATCCGAAAAGAAAAATACCACATGTGGGATGTGAGTGATCAACAGCTTTAAAAATGAATAGGAATGAGCACTATATCCCTATAACATCTTTGCAAGCCTCAGACTGAAACCATATTCATGTGCCCCAACCCTAGTCTGAGTGAGGCATCCAGCCCAGACTTCTCCCCTTAACCTGGTTTTCATTTTGAATGTGCAGTTTACCTTTAAGAAATTAGTCTTTTAAATATGAATTGGTTTTCTCAGATGCCTGGCTATCATAAAAGGCTCCAGACGCTGCCAGGAATGAGATTACAATGAATATTGGTATTTGTCATGATTTGTCTGCCTCTTTGCCGTTTTATTTTGTGTTTCAAACTTGAATAATCTAGGCCGTGCATATTAAGCACCTGTGGCTTGTACATTCACAGGCGCACTGGGTGGGAAAAGGACAAGCTTTATTTGAGAAGTGCCTGGTTGCACACCCAGCCCATAGCTATGGGAGTAGCTCTTTCCATCTGTTCGGTGGGAAATGACTCTCTTCTTTGTCAGAATTTGAGGAAACTTGGAATTCCTGATTTTGAGCACAGCCGGCCAAAACGCATCCTCCCAGTTTTGAGATTACAGCCTGGTTTGGATAAAGCTTTGCAAAACCACACGTTGCAATTAAAGCCTGGGCGATGGGCAGCCGGCAGCGTTGCTCTGTGCCGAGCAGGAATTGCAGCCTGGTCCACGCAGCAGCTCCCAGGGTCACCCTGCTCAGCATCCCTGCGATCGGGGGGTGCTACACACATCCCCGCTCACAGCTGGAGCCCGAGAGGCACCCAGCACCTGGGTCTGACATGATGCCACAGCCTCTGGGTCAGGAAGGCTCTGAGCTACGGCTGGCTGAAGGCTGGTGAAGCAGAAATTGGAGACCTCTCCACGCTCACCCCCTCCCCACGTTCCTCCTGCGCCCCCGAGGTGGACGCCAGCCTGCTCGGGCACCAACCTGCGCAACCCGTCATTCTCACCAGCTGCGCCTGCTACGTTCAGAAAAAACCCAGAAAAGGGCCAGGCAAAGCAAACTAAGTCTTTTGACTTCAGAAGGAGTTTCTCAGGCCTCATTGGCAAAGATAATATTTGGTTTTTTAGAAAGCAGATATGCAAAACCCTACCAAACGCTCCTTCTCCCGGCCTCCCTGCTGGCCCTCATGTGAGTTTGGGCGGTCTTGTTTGTACACATTTGGTCTGCTACACATTCGCTGTGATTTCTCTTGATTGAATAAAGCATTAATAAGATAATCAAAACAAATGCCACTCTTTGGCTGTCCCTTGAGCATGTCTGGAGCTATGTAAATCGTTCGATATGTCTGCTGGAAAATGGGAATGGTGTAAAACTGTAAACATGGTGCCATATGGCTTACACGCAGTTTCACGATCAATCAGCATCAAATTAAAAGCAGGAATTATTATTGAAGTTGAAATGAAGTACAGATAGCAAATGTGAGTACTTACAACTTCTGGGTCACGCTTGAGCAAGGAAATGATGCTAAGAGCTATAATTGGTTCTCTTTCAAAGAAGCCGTTAGTAAGAGCTCAAAATATTTTCAGAAGGAAAGAGCCCTATAGCTTATCCCCAAAGACCAGCAGAAGGCAGCGAGCTGAGGGGGCTGCATGTCAGGGGCTCGCTTTCCCCACCTGAGCCATTTTTCTGGTGCTGCCTCAGTTTCTTAAACCTGTAAAATGGGCTAATATTCCCAGCAGCTTTGAGGCTGGATCAAAGACACTGGAAGGCACCGTCAGACCCTGTACAATGCTGCAGAAAGTAAAACATGATCCACCTTTGAGGACTGAAGGGAACCTGTAGCATGTTGGACCTAACCCTGGCCATATACCTTCTTCTCACCAGGCACTCATTGCCCGAGTGAGGCCGACGGGGGATGCCACAGCAGCCACTATACTGCATTTCTTCCCCGAATATTTTAGCAAAGGGCGTTGTTCCCATTGCGTTCCCCACCTTGTATTGTATGGGCATGGTGATTGCATTAGAGATTTTCCGGGAAATCTCCTTTCTGGCAGATTAGCACATCCCTCTCCCCACCCTCCCACCCCACCCCAGGGTGATGGGCAGCAAGCCCTTCCATAGCCTGCAAATCCCGGAGCAGTTTGGAGGAGTTTTGGGGTGGGAGGGCTGCAGGGCAAGGGCTGGCACTATTGCTAATTTAATCCTCTTTTCCCATTGCACTGGAGCCTGCGACACACCAAGGGTTGCAGCACCCTCAGATGCCCACTCTCACTTATTTTATTAAAATTTGAGAATTTTTTCTTGTCAAATCAAAATACTTACCAGTGTCTTTGGGAAGGGCCTTAGAAAATCAGAACTCCTTTGAGAAGCAAACGAAGCGGACAAAGCCAACAGCTAGAGATGTGGGGTTCAGTGGACATGGGGATGTTTTGCAAGCTTTGAGGGTTTGGGGTTTTTTCCCCAGTATTTCAGATTGGACTAAATGAATCAGGACAAAATGAGGACCAAAATTCTGCCAAGAAAATTACCTTTTTCATAAAACTCTTTAAAGGGGCAGTTCTGCCCACAGGAGCAGAGCCAGGCTCTTGTCTTAGACCTCATCAGTACAAAGACAGGGAGAAATATATATTGGCATTTTGAAGTAATATGGAGCTTTTGGATTTTAGCCTCCCACTTTTAAAAATACTGGAAGGGCATTCTTGGTGGTAGCTTGATTGGCTTTGCTGGTTTGCTTTAACCTCAGTAATTTCTGTGGCAAAAATCACAATCTCGTGTAACCAACCCCTCATCGGGAGAGCACTTAGCCGTACTGCCAGGCTTCAGGTGGGGGAATGCTCCCCCTGAACCAGAAAAACTTCCTCCAGGCAGCAAAGCTGCTCAGAAGGCCAAGTGCTTGCTGAAATGGTGCCTGAATAACTGGAGCTGCAGGGGAAAGCAAGCTGCACTCAGCTGCTCATTTCCCCCAGCCACCGTGTTTGCTCGGGTGCTTTTATCACTCCGAACCAAGGGAGAAAGCGAGCAAAGGAGATTGCAATACTAATTATGGTTGGGAAAAACCTGGGACTCACTCCTGTTCTCATCAGACTATTTGTTTAATTATGAAAATATTCTCATTAATAAATGAGATACAAGAAGCAAGAGCTCCTGCCCCTCTGAGCACCTTATGTGTGCTACTATCACTGGTCCTGGTATCACACAGGCACTTTCTCAGCATCACAAGCTCCTCTGAAACCCTCCCACCCTCTTTGGTCTCCTCGCCTGCAGCAACTCCAGCAGACTTGGTCCTTTAAGGTTTACAAACCTTCTCATTTTCTGATGTTTCTGTCCATTTGCTCTGCTGCCAAAAATCGTATTGGGTTTTTCTTTAGGCTATTATTTTCTAAAGAAACATGAAGTTAACTCCAAGTGCCATGTCCCTTCACTTGAGTTGTGTTTTGACAGCAACGCCACAGCCCCCTTGCATGTCAAGCAAATGCTTGTCTGACTTTCAAAGTCCTATTTCAACAAGCCCTTCAATTGCTCCATCAACCCGGGGGGGGGGGGGGGGG
>VZTL01077923.1:0-37047 GCA_013400535.1 Scopus umbretta
AGAGTGCGCCTGTCCAAGCCATGAATATCTTTGCCTCTTGTGCAGTGGCATCAAGACAGTCCCTTGGTTGTAATCTTTGACTCCAGCTTTTCACCAAAGGGGTTGCAAATGCCATATCAGTCTGAGTATTTCTGCAATTGCGGATCAACCAGTGGCCATGATGTTGATGTCCAAGTCAACCACAACTGTTGTAAATCAAAGCTTTTCCACCAAGGTTAGTCAATTTGTGTTTATCTACATCTATGGGAGGTCTGGTTGGTACTCCAGCTTAGGCATAAGCAGGGGTCAAAGTGGGACTATGAAAACATTGGTAGGCATACTCAGAAATGTTAAGGCAGATGGCACAGCTCACCCCTAACTCCGGCCTGCAGAAAGCCCTGGCAAACTCCTCTGAAGTTCTGGCTGACCTGTCTGCAGCGGTTGCCCATTTCAGACCATATAAAATCCCAGCTACATGCCAGGGATCCTCTCCCTGACACACAGTCCCACCAGTAGCCCGTCACACCTCTTCAGGAAAGCCCTACCTGGCTTTCGTCCCTTACACAGCAGTCTTGTATCGCTGAGGAGCTCAAGGAAGAAGAGCCCACACAGGCACATAGATTTTTAAGCTCCAACGATGGGACTGAGGAGGCTAGCTCTCTACTGCAGTCCATGGTAGGATGGCAAGCCTACATGATAGCCAGATCCAAGCAGGTACCAGCCATTCATCTCCTGCAGGAGACAATATTCCCTGTCTCTTTGAACAACTGCATTTCATGAGGGAGTGAAAAGAGCAGACACTGCTGATCAGCTGTTAATGCTCACTCCAAAGATGAAAACATTTAACATGAAATCAGATCTTAGGGGATAGGATTTTTTTATTATTATTATTATTCTCTCTCTCTCTTTCTTTTTATTCCATTCCCTTTTAATTTGCTCCTTTATCTCCCAGGCCTTGATAGTGTCAAGAACTGACTGATGACTACGGCGTTAAGTTGCCTCTGGTTAAATCAAACACCGCTTCAAGCAATGAGTGTCTGGCTAGGAGCAGTTCAGGAGTGACAGGGAAAAATGGAATAGGCTATGCTCCTTTGATGGGTGGAGGGAACCACGCTTTTGGACTGCTGGAGAGAAGAACAAAATATCCCTGTGCCGATTATCCCCGTCCTTTGGCACAACAGAGCTACCCACAGGGAGGGTTCAGGTAATTTGGGCAAGAAACAGGGTCTGTGAGGCTCGTACAGGACAGGAGAGGATGCTCATACGAACAAAGGCTCATAGAAATGACAACATCTTCCACTTGGAGCGAAGAGATGGTCTTGTGCTTTCTCTTCTCGAACTGAAGCCGCATATATGCAGAAAAAGAAGCCCGATGCTTCCTACTACAGTGAAGCTCTGTGCTACAGAGCCTCTCTCTGCAGGAAGAAATCAGTGGAAATGTTAGACAGGGGACTCGTTTTGCTTGGCAGCAGCTGCTGCTTTAGAGGGCTGTTCAGTGACTGAACCAGCACCATCCATTTGTGCGTACAGGTGCACACGATATAACACCGTTGCAATACCAGCGCTGAATGCATTGCCATTACCGAAGCTGAACAGCGGTGCAGCCATTTCCAGTTGCTCACAGATGCCCAAATCTGAGCTGGGTTTTCTTCAAGGTCAGTGCCTGCCTCTGCTCCCACCAGGTGAAGCTTTTCCGAAAAGCCAGTGTGCTCCTCCCGCTCCACTTTGTGCCATTTTACATTAGCATCAATGCCACTTAGAGCGGCAAAGCTCTGTTCTTTATTAATTCAGCAGGGCTGCTCATCCACCTTATGCAGATGAACACCAAATACCTTCTGTGAGCAGCACTGGGAATCAGTCCCCCCACTTAAAAGAGTTTTGGTTAACACAGAAAGCTGAAAAGTCTGGAGAAAGGAGTCATTTTAGGAGCTATGTGGTCTGCAACACATGAGTTATGAGCCAGGCTCCCTATAGTGAAGGCTGCGTTTACATGGACGTGTCCTCAGAGATGGAGCTTGGTCACCTTGGTGGTCAGGTGGAGTTTGCACCACGGCTCCGAAATCACACAGCAGTCACGATGCTGTCTCTGCGATATTATTCTCCTCCCAAGGCTGCGTATAGCCTTTCGTACATTGTGCGTTATAAGGTGCTGTGCTATCACAGAATTTAAACGCTCAAGAGATGTCCCAAGTGGGGTCACAAATCTGAACTCCCTTGAATTGCTCAGGTTGGATCAAATTGTGTAAGATCTCAGAAACTGCTGTGCTGGGTCAGACTCGTCCGTCTTCTGCCTCCAACAATAGCCAATAACAGATTCCCAAGGAGAGCATAAGAATTGGGTAAGATGATAGTTTCCCACAACGTTCCCGATCCCCAGCAGTCTCTCTATCAGGTTCTACTTATAAAGGTTTGGTTTTTTTTTTTCTAATTTTCTAATTCTAATGACTTTTCAAGCGATACGAACCTCTAGCATCCATAGCCCTCTTCAGCAATGAGTTCCACAGCTTAACCTACACGCCACAGGAGGGCAATGGGGTGCACAGCAGGACGCTGAAGGCGGGTGTCCGAGCTCAAATACAGTTCTATTAATATATTAACACCTGTGCTAGCTAGCTCCCAGATCAGGGGTGATTTGCATCTGGTAAGTTCAAAACTGGCAGGCAGATCCCCATCCACCCTGAGGGCTTCCATGAGTTCCTACATAAGAGGAGCCGGCAGGATCGGATGGGCCCTTCTGAGCCCTGACACATTATTATTTATGCAGCAACCTGACTCCAACATTGGTTTTACCTCGATTCACCTAACCCAAACCAGTCACCCACATCCAAACAGCACCTCTTTGGTGGCGGTTTCCAGAGTATGTGGATCCAGTATGATCCCACAGGATCCTGGTAGGTCAAAGGAGTCCCACGCCTCAGTCCCCCCTGTGTTTTGACTGTAAATGCTCTATATCCACAGAGTCCACACAAGGCAGAAGCTGCATTTTTTCCTTGTGGATGCTTGGTATTGGCCTATGAATGGCTTGTGAATCATTTTGATAGGACATGGTTTAGTAGGCATGGTGGTGTTGGGTTGACAGTTGGACTAGATGATCTCAGAGGGCTTTTCCAACCTTAATGATTCTATGATTCTATGGTTCTATAAATCTGGGGCTATTTCTGCTTGGGTGCATGCACAGAAAACACTGGATTTTGGAGTATGCCATGGGTTTCCCAGGGAGGGGTGGCAGCTGGTGGGGTTTAGTTTTCTTGTTAACAGTCTTTAAAACTTCCAGACACCTGGCAAAGGGGAGCTTTGCTTGCACAGTCTGACAACACGGCACACAAATCTGGTGCCTCCGGGACACACGGCCCACATCCCTGCTAGGAAATAAAATGGGTCATGGCCAGTTCTCTGAGGGCAAGCAGCATGGCACAGCTCACATCCATATGGCTAAAATCGCCTGTCCTCCAAAACAAGCTGGCATCATGCCGGTTGGAAAGCATCCATGCTAAATCCTCAAGCATGCCCAGATATTGTCTGGGAGAAGGATGCTTGGTCTGGGCCAAAACCGTGCTTGGGACCATAGTAATGATTTAGTGGCACAGATGATCTCAGACTTGTGCCCTTCTTCTGGTTGGTTTGTTAGTGCAAATACAGAGACACAGACTTGGTGAGCTTTCAGACCGCACAGGAAGACCATGCCTGCAAGAACCCACCACCCTGGGCTGGATGGCTACGTCCATGCACACCAAACAGTGGAGGTACCTAAAATTTAGCATTACAGATAACTGACCTCCAGTGTCCGGGTCCTGGCAGCGTTTAATTTGCTAGTACAGACATACCCGCACCACCTGGGTACATCTTCCATGTGCCCACCTCCCTTCCCACTGCTTCCCAGAAAAAATCAGAGGAACCAGACTTGTGTGCTCTTGCATCCTACAAGATGCTGAATTATGAGAGACACAAATATGGCAAAACAAGGGTAATACACCAGGACTGAATCCATGGCAGAGCTGGAGTGTATTTGAAAGCCTGGCTCTGTTAGGCTGCTTCCACAGCAGGGTACAGGAGGAGACTCAGTCTCTGCCTCTCCAATGCAAAACTCAATTATCACATCAGTACAAAAAAACTAAAGAGCAGGGAGAAGGGAGAGATCCGAAATGTGGCTTTCCATCTGAGCCAAGCAACATTCCTCCTTCTCCTCCAATTACAATGACTAGAACCATCCTTTGTTAGTCCATCACAGAATGTTATGGTCCAGCCAGCCCCAGGTCCTCCCCTGAAGGGCCCAGGTGACCCACTGGGATAAGAAACAGTGACAAGATAAGGAAGCAAACTGACAGATGTGGTGGTCACCAGGATGGATGCTACCGCTCTGACAAGAAGGTTCAAAGGTTTGGTGGTCAGCCCCAGGGGGAGCAGACTTGGGCACAAACATTACGGCCAAAATCACAGCCAGCCAACTCTGAAGGAAAATGTTTACATGCAGGGGGATGCCGGCATCCATGCCCAACTCTCCCCTTGATCATCAATCGATCAATCACAAGAACTGCAATACCCACACAACTCTCTCACTCCCACAGATGGTTGTCACCTCGGTGGCTATGTGTACCGTTGTACGTAAATTAGGAGATGCACCATTCCCTGGTCCTGAGAGTTTGCTGCAGCTAAACCCTCTTGCCCAAGAGCAGGTGGGCTCACCCAAACCACCTCTTGGGAATGGCCCATGGCTCTTCCTAACCCCCTGTGTGTGACTGGGAACTGTGCTAGCCAGCCTGGGTCAACCTTATGTGCTTTCAGTTCATTGCTTGCTTTCCCACTGAATAACGCTGTGCACGCGTGTACGCAGATGCACACCCTGTTCCACGGAGCCAGGAGCAGAGCAACTCCTAGGAAACAAAGCATTATTCTGCATGCTCCATCTCACAACTTCTTGTTCAAATCCTCTATGGCTCTGCAACGAGAGCTTGAGCTGTGTGAGCATTACAGGTTTAGTTCTGTGGTCTCCTGCCCTGGCTCCGTAACATATCTGAAAGGCTTCAAATCAATCCTGAGGGGACATTTATCATTACAGCTTTTGCGCTTGTATTTTTAACCTCCTTGAAGAGTTCCCAAGGATAGCCAGAGGAGGGATACTATTTTAAGTGCACGAAGCAGATGAAAAAAACAGAAAATTAGCACTTAGTGCATTTAGCGGACTGGCAAGTGTTTGATCTGATCCTCAGGTTGGAAAGGGTTGGATTTCCTTGTACAGAAGCCGAACAGCATCCTCCCCCCAAGTCATATTTCAGCCTCCAATACCATCACCTTGCAGGCTGTGGTTTCAGAGGACGTTTTTAAGAGCTGGGAGCATGTGCCCACCCCCTGCGTTAGGTGAACACACGCGCTACAAGAGCGCAATTGCACAATTGCGTTAGCTTAATTGTGAGCAGCGGTGCTAGAAAAGCTCCAGTGCATGCAGGCAAAACGTTAGCAATTCAGACGTACAATAGCATCCGCTTTAAGGAGCTCAGGGGCAGACAAACAGCCCATGCAGAAAGGCGACGGGTGCTTTTTGCATGCGATCTTTTTTTCTGGCAGGGAAGCGCTATCAACCCTACGGCGTTGGAAATGGCAAAAGGAGGTGAAAAGTCTCCCCAAAGACATCTAGGAGGTCTGGCGCTGAGCAGGGAATTGGATGCACTCCACCAGACATTTCTAAAGCAGAGGGCATTGCCATGTGAGCAATATAAACCGATGGACACCTAAATGATGGGAGGAAACAGCCCCAGCCAAGCTACCTTACAACTTACTGTAAAATTCCTTGTGTTTTCCTCCAATCTAGCTGGCAGTGGCTAGGCTGTGACAGAAGAAGGGTAATAAGCCAGGGAAGGGGGAAAAGTCATTTCATATCGCCTGATATAATAATTCCCTTTTCAGGTTCTCCTTCCTAGGCAGACCCACAACTTGCTGCCGACAGAGCCATTAAGAAAGCCAATGGTATCCTGGCTTGTGTCAGGAATAGCGTGGCCAGCAGGAGCAGGGCAGTGACCGTGCCCCTGNTTGCTCGGGTGTTTGGGTGCTATGCTGTGGCTTTCGGGTCTGAACTCTTGTAACCGCAATCCTCCATTTCCAAAGGCTTTGCTTCACTTTCAGCTTGATTTTGGTGCAGTTCCTAAAACGTTTCACAGGAATTATTCATACATGCCACCAAGCAGTCAAGACCACAGCCCAGGACTCAGCTCCAGGTGAGGGTATCTAAACACAGGTGCCTATCTGTAGGTGTCTCAATTTCTACCACAGCCATGGGAGTCCTAGCCCATACAGTCAGCAAGGCTGGGAAAGAAGTGCAGCTCTCCCTAAAGCAGGTGTCTCCTCCAGGACAGTTGGATTGCTCTCTCCAAGCTTCTCTATGCTTGAGTGTTTTGCCCAAAGGGAGGCATCTAGCACTGACTGTGATGCCCCAAAGTATATCTCCTGGCCTTCAGCTGCTGTGCCAGAGAAGTGCTGCAGTCTGATAGGCTCTGTGTCATGTTTGCCAGTCCTGTACATCTTCCTGTATATGAATAATCCTTCTATCAGGCTGCAATATTCCTTCAGAGCAGCAACTATCTCGTAAGGATGTGCAGGACCTTCAGCACCTGGGTGATTTCAGCTGAGGCCTCTGGGTACGATTGCAACACCTCTTCTGGGCAGGAAAGCAGGCAAAACCGTGACTGTACATGCTGGGGAGGGAGTCAAGATGATGTGTGGGATATGCTTTCCTTTTGTTGTTCAGGTTTACTCTTCAGTCATCGTTCCAGCCGTGATTAATTCTGAAAATCTTTTGGGGACGCTAACATTTTTATTAGTGTGCTGCTAATAAGGGAGGTTAATTAGTCCATCTTTTCTTTCAGCTGCTTGGAGGTGGTGGCTGTTCTGGTGCAGTTTCAGCCATTGCAGGCTGTGATGAAAGAGCCATTGATGGGAGGGCAGGGCCATGACCAGTGCCTGTGCACTGGATTTGAAGCACGGGGAGCCCAAGTTCAACCCTTGAGTTCAACCGATCCCAAGTCTCCTTGCAAAGCTCCAGCAAAGGGTGTCCCTGGCCCCCAGGCTGAGAGTACAGCAGTTTCCTTGCTGGTGGCTTCAAACCCATGGGGAAACACGGGCTGCTTCCAGCTGGCACCCCAAACTCCTTACACTGTCTCTCCAGCTGATGAATTTGGGATGATCTGGGCATCCCGTCCCACCCTGTCCTGTCCTTTGGACCCTGCCTCTAAACTCTGCCCCAATCCAGCCTGGACTCACCCTTGGGGAGACCAAAATATGTGCCATGTTCTAGCAAGGTCTCCAAGATATGATGGGATCAAGCCAGTCTCTATTAGAGACACTTCTGATCCCCCCTCCTTCTTCCACTTCCATGCTACATTTTCCACCTTGTGATCACTTCATACTTGGGTTTGCTTTCCGTCTCCTGCTTTTTCTAAGACAAGACCCTGCATCTGGGCAGAAATTACTGCAGCGAGTCCCTGGGTGCGGGTCCATGAAGTCTGTATGCCCAACTCCACCTGCTCCACAGGGCCACCTAGGCTTACCTCATGGCCCTCCGCTCCTCTCTCTCTACATCCACGTCGTGGCAGCCCCAAGGCCAGGTCTGGAGGCCAGCCTAAGGTTTGTGGGGCTAACAGGAATAATTTTATTAATGTGAATTCACAGTAGATCAGGCCTTTGTGTGAGGATCCCCCTCTCTAGCCAGCACATCCTACTTAGCTTGTAATACAAATGCTTTTTGCAGCACAGCATGGTGGCAGTGCCAATATCTGCAAGAAGATGCCAAAGAGCAAAAAGAGCAGCAGCAGCTTCTCTGGGAAGTGCCTGGTTTCAGCAGCCCTCCTGGGATGGGGCAAGTGCTGGTGCCTCCACAGTGGAGAAGGGCTGAAGCCTCCTGCTCTTTGTTTTGAGGGAGTCTGAACTTGTGCAAATACCTTGCGTTTCCACTTCTCTCTCCTGGTGAAACAGGAGTGTTCATCCTTGGCTCCTGGAGCACACAGCCTTTCTTAGAAAAAATATATTTTCCAGGCAAGGATCTTTAGGAAAATGAGATACTTCATGAAAAGCTATCCCCTTGCCTTCCCTCCCAATTATTTTTTAAGTACTATAGAAATGAAATAAAATATTTTTATTAAAATGTCAGCAAGCAAACAAAAATTCTGAAGAGATATTCCACATCAAAGCCAAAATCAACTCTGAAAAATTACTAAAGCAGAAGAGGCAGCCCCCAGACTGTAATTTCTTTCCTAGGGAGACAGCAAAGCCTCTAGAGCTCTCTGTACAGAGGGACTACTGCGAAGTCTGGTGTTATTTGATTTTTTTGTTTTCGTTTCAGAGTAATAACAGCCCTTCTCTAAGACTGGGGACTGGATTTGTCCTTATAATATGACCTTTTTGTAGCCTACAAGTAGTGGGAAAAGGACAAATTCTGGCAGAAAATGGACAAGATCTCTGTCTTTCTGCCTGTGGGAAGTCAGGTTTTATCCATGCTCAGCTCTGAGCTGCTCTGGAGACGAGAGCATGGCAATCTCCGCATATCCACTGCGCTCTGCCATTTCCAGAGCTCCTGCCGGGAACCCAGGCCAAGGCCCCAGTGTGTTTTTGTTTTTCTTGCAATGGTTGAGCAATCCCTCCTCACCCTCCAGGAGCAGAAAGGGCCCTTTTCCTTGCTAGACCACCACAACAGCCACACATTTTTTCTGCAGATGCCCACAGCCTTCGTACTCTTCTTGTGAGTGGGGAGGACCCATAAGGTTGAACCCAACATCACTCCCTCTCCTGTGATCACACCCACCCTGTTCAGAACCATAATGTTTTTTTTCTCCAAAAGCAGAAGGAATCACGATACGCTGCAACATGCAAGTGTTACTGCTCAGGTTAATCCACCCAAAATCTTTCATCTCCTGCAGAGCCCTAACCAGAACAGCAGTCTCTGGCAAGGTGCTTTCTTGCTCACTCCCCTGATGGGATTTAATCTCTCCTCTAGTCAACTGTTCCTTTGTCTCCCCTACGAAAAGCCCTAGGAACTACCCGCTGTCTGTTTCAAAAGGCAAAGAAGCAAAATAAAATGGCCACATACTGAAAACAGAAGGATAAAGTGCTTCCTTGTGTAAATTGGAGCAGGTCAGCGTAGGCTGGTCTACCACAAAACCCATCCCTCCACACAGTGCTAAGGTGAGGAGCTGATGTAGGGCTCCACTGGTAGGACTGGCTTATCCCTTAACATCACTAGTGAGAAAAAAATTACATTTTGTTTTCAAACACATCTGATAAGGTACCTTTTCAATGAAGCTACAAGGAGAGGGAACGAGTCAGATAAAGGAAACTTGGTGTGTAGGAAGAATGAAGACCTTCCCAAATAAACCAGCTGGGCCTGAAATGTCAGGCAAGTCCTTACTCAAGGAGCGCATCAGTAGGTACATCAATCAGACAAGCCTTTCTTCCAGCATGCACATGAGTGAACGAATACCTCAATTATGGCTATGTGTTTCATTGCACATTGACCTTAAGAGTCCAATGCTTTATAGGAAGGAGTTTAATTCAATTAGCACACCCATGGGGTTTTCAGCCAGGCTACTAACTGACCCGCTGATGTAGGACATTTCAAGGTAGCAGAGGACACTGGAGTTCAAATGTACCATCTTCCCTCGCTTATTTGTAGTCCAAAAAAAAAACCAGACATCAATGATCCCAGAAGAGGTGGTATTTGTTGCAAAAAACATTCCAACATTTGTTTTTGTGGTTTTAAAGGCAAGAAATATTGGCTATTCTTCAGGCTTTCAAAGTATATTCAAGCACAGATGCATAACATTCATAAAACAAGGAGTCAAATCCATAGAGTACCCAATGGAAGAGTCTTGTATTGGGATCAAAAGACAACAAGAGGCCAGATAGCCTCTTCTTTGCTTGACGATCCACTAAAGAAGCTGCTCTGTAGGTTGTAGCAGACTTGTCCTCACAAGGGTCAAACACGGGTGTTTTTTTTTGCTACGAGGGAGGAGGGGTTTGTGCTGGACAAACATGAAATGTTGGACAAGACAATGTTCATGGGATCACTCATGTCCTTCACCATACCAGCTGTTCATTCTTTGCTCTGTTTCTGGAGCTAAAACTCAATGCATCAACTCTCTGCTACAAGACCAGATGAACCCAAGCCACTAAGGAGGACAGCTTGAGCACGTCCACTCCCTGATAGGACCTGACCTTGCTCGTGGAATTTGGCCAGACTGGGCAAACTGTGGTCAGCATCCTGACACCCCACCCTGCCACCAGCTATCCCAAGTTCTTTTTGACTGCATAGGTGCCCCTACAGCCAACTAAAACAGGGAACAGGCTTCATTCACCTCTAGGAAACCGATGATCCACATGATCCACATTGCTAATGATTAGCAGGGTTTGTGACATGGTTTTGGCTGATGGAAAATCACATTAACTCAAACAATTCCCAGGCAGTGACCATTCCCAGTAGACAGCATAGACAAATCGCAGCAGGTTGCCCCCCCTCATCCAGCACAGTCTTCTACCAGCCCAGCCACCTTCATGTTTCCTGGGAGAAGCAACACAGCCCTTCAGCTTCACCCTACTGGTACCTCACTCTGGCACTTTACAACACAGCTCTCGCATCACTCCAGATACTGAACAGAAAAGACCACAAAGAGGATGATTACAGCACATCAGGGCTACTACTTTGTCATCGAGGAGACCTAGGGCCCAGCACTGTGTTGTGCAGATGCGGCCAAGTTTGTGCACTGAATTTCTGCATGTCGTCTGGGAAGACGGAGGGAGACCCGACAGTCGTGGGGAAATACGACCGAGGGCACCTGAGCTCCAAAGCATCCACACAAGGGACACTATGTCTCTCCCCCGAAACACACCAGAGGATGACTTGAGGGGGGAGGCAGCATTAATCCTAATTTGAAAGACCAAAAGTTTTTTAAAAATTCCCAAGTCTGCATGCAGATGTGTTTGGTTTTTTTTTTCAAGGTGAGAATGGAAGGTCAAAAACTTTTGAAACACCAGTGCCACCTCAAACTCCGTAAAACGGGTGGTCACATCCCACTTCTGCCCCATGCAAGACACGGGTAATGCTGTACCCCTTCTCCTCAGACAGAATTTGCCAGCACAGCCGCATAAGTGGTGTCCTTTACGATGTGCGAGTGGCCAGCAACGCCTGTTGCACCTTAAACTTTGCACAGCATCCCACGGGCTGTGCACCGAGATGGGTCTGAGCCAGGGAGGTCTGTGCTTGCAAAGGCTGCGAGCAAGAGAAGGAGGCAGCAGGGAGGGGAGACGAGATCTCAGAAAGCACCGAGGAAATTCAGGGAGCGGTGGGAATTGCCGAGGCAGACGTGAGCTGAATACCTAGAAGAACAGGCAGGTGGGGAATAAACAGCAAGGTTTCAAAAACTGGAGGCTGGTTCCCAGTGCTTTTGCTCTGAGGATAGCAGGGATGCAGCAAGGGAGAGTGCCTGGCGAAGCACCGGGAGGCAGGGGCACCGACAGCTCTCATCCCTCTCCAGGGTATCTCGGAGCTGCAGAAAAAAAAGGAGAAAAACCATCCAGCGACCTCGCTGAAATTAGAAACTTAACAATGAATGCGCTCCACATACAACTCGCCCGTCTCTGTAGCCATGGAGACGGCTACAAATCTGTGTCAGCCGCAATCCGCTCTCCAGTTCCTAAAATTTAAACGAAAAAGGAGGGAGCGAGGGCTGGGAGGCGGGAGCGGGAAAGGGGAATTCCTCTGCACTCTTTGGCTTTGATGTGCATCGTCTTTAAAGGCACAGGGGATTATCCAAGCCTGATGCTGGAAAAAGCCGCGGCTGTGTAGCAGCTGATGCGTGCTGGCCACGTTTCCCTCCAGCAGAGCATCTCCCCGGCCTCCGTAACGGCCGCGTCGAAACGTCTCGGTGCCGGAGATGAACCCAATGCCATGGCATTCCCGGGAGGCTACAAAGCAGCAGCAGCATGCCGGTGTCAGCGGGCTGAGGCAGCATCTCGGAGGGGATGGAAGGACCAGGAGAGCCAGGAAAGGAGCATCCAAGGGGTCGGTGCAGGGCTTTGGAGGGGAAACACCCAGGAAGGGGTTGGTGGTCTCTGCAGAGCAAAAAGGGCAGAGTCAGAGAGGAATTCCTGCTGCCAGGATGGCTGGAGAGAAGACGAAGCAGGAAGGAGAAGGATGGGACCAGAGACTTGTTTTTCCTGGGCTTAGAGGTCACGGCTGGGATTTAGGGCATAAACAACACACCGCAAGGTAGGCAGCCTGTTGGCTGGCTCTGTCTGCAAAGCAGCAAAACTACATATGTCTGTATTGCTGGGTAAGACTTACAGCCTCTTCGACTTGGAAGCAGGTTCACAAATGAGTAGGAGTCCAAGAGGCTGTAAGTCTTGTCCAAAGTATAGACACATGTATTTTTGCTGCTCATGCAAGCAAGCAACCAACCAATAACCTCCCCCCGCCCCTCAACCCCCGACCCTGACAATTACTAGGATTTGGGTAATTTTTACCCCTTCTGCATTTCTTTTTATTTCTTATTTGGGCTACTTTTGGTTGTTTTGGCTCATTTTTGCTACTCTGCGTCTCAATCCCATTTGTGCTGCTACATGGAGTTGAAGGCAACATATCGTGTGAAACTAAAGGGCTGCAGGAAACTCAGCAGTACAAGGAGAGATTAGAGAAAACTGAAACTCTTATAGCAATGAAATAACATCTCAGACTATACCACCAATGCTAATTTACACAATGCCATCCTCAAACCATGGAGGATCTACTGAGTTACAAAGCAAGGATGAGCTCAGGGCTTCTTCTCAGCCCTATACCTTTGAAGATTCCTTAGGGAGATGCTGTAGGTTTTCCATCAAGGTAACTGGGGAAAGCTGGAGGTGTCCATTCAGAGAGGAAAAAAAGCTAGAGACTATTCTGACCAGCTCCATTTGCTTCAAGGGTTAACCCACTGAATCATCCACAGGTGACCAGTGCAGGAGCAGGGTTCACGTTGAAGCCACGATGATGGAGAAAGCAAGCTCAGTTCTCGTCAATTTTTGTATGACTGAAGGGTGCTATTGGCCACAAATTCAGGATAACCCACTGAAAGCAACCTAATTTCCCCCTTCATTCATTCCGTGCTCCACTGTATTCCCACTAATATTACAGGGAGATTTTTGACAGATAAGGTGGAGTGGCAAAAAGTTATTCAGCTGAGGAAGACACTCAGAAAACTATCTCTTGGGCATGGATGCAAAAGAGAAACATACCTCACAGTGACTGTAATAACAGAATGACCTACAACTCCTAATTCATTAATCACTTCTATGGAATAAGCCTTATTCCAACAGGGGCGAAATTACCTCGCTCACTGAAATCCACTGTCAAATAGGTTACCACTTGATTAAGGTCTAAAATGTGCATGGAGGATTTATTGAAATGGTCTCATTTGCTGCACTGCCATTAATTAGAGACACATTCCCAGCCAGGTATATTTTTAATGCTATCTGACCAGTCTTCAAAAAAAAAAAAAAGAAAGAGAAAGGAAGAAAAAAGGACAAGTCTAACTCATTTTAAATGAGGAAATTAAATGCATCAGTGTAACTCCTCTTTCTAGAGCACAGAGGTTCTGCTTTTCCTTTCGAAGAAAAAACCCTTCAGAAAGCAGTTTTGCTGAATCTTGGATTTCCCCCATCAGTGAAGTGCAGCTGAAAGCAGCACTTGGAGTGGAAGGCAGAAAGCAAACATGAACACTCGAAGTAGCCTGTTGAGCAGAGATACGTGAACACCCCACCCTGACTAATTAGCAGGGCTCTACTTGTTATGTGCACTGCAGTAACTTTCCAATTATTTCATTCATATTTGCAAAGCCATTGAAAGAGGCGAAGCATTAAATATAGACACTAAATAAAAGGGAATAAACAGCAGCCAATGCTTAGCTCTCCAGGTTTACAGGCCCTGTCAGCAGGGACATTCACTCACTGTCCAGAGCAGACTCCTTAACTAAGGGCCGTTAAGTGCGTGATTAATTTTTCAGTAGCATCTACCAGACCTAATGAAGACTCAGTTATGCTATGCATGAGGACTCTGCTTCAAAATCTCCAGCCTCATGGCTGGTGAAGGCCACCGCTGATCTGCACCCCAGCCACAGGATGGTCTGGGCACAGACCAGTATCCCCTTTCCAGCCCCAAGTCCTCCTGATTTCCATTTTCATGTTCCCAAACTGGCTGCCCCTGCCAGGACACGGATACGGGATGAATCAGACAGCCATCCCCCATCCTGCCTCTCCCAATCTGGACTCTTCACTAAATGGTTTTATTTTTGACTCTTCTTGCTGCCAACGAGTAAAAATGGTCGCAACACCACGAGAAAACTAGAGCCAGGGACCTTTCTACAGCCTGCGCTGTATGTCTCTGCTATTAAACTATCCTGGCATCCAGAAAAGGGCAGTCACATCCAAACTGCCTGTTGGGAATGGTCCCTGGTCCCACCACACATCAGAAGAAGCATGGCAGTGCTAGTATAGGCATGGTAAGGACTGGATTGCATGCTGGATTGCATGACAGATCTCAACACATCCTGGATGGTAGCTAAAGATCCCAGTTGAAGCCAGGCTCTGGTGACCAGCAGGACCCTGCAGAGCTACTCTTCCTTGATGAAGGCTCTTTGCAAACAGTTGTTTCTATATCACAAAGTCCTTGTTCTGATCCCAGTGGCGCTGATTAAAGAGAAAAAATAATCCTGCCATCACGAGGAAAAGCCTGAACACAGGATTCAAGCCCATGCCAATGGTTCTAAGCAGGCAACAAAGGCCACCCCTACTGCGAGGACATTGGTGGAGATGTCCTCTTTCAGACTAACGTGGAGGTGCACCTTGGAGTTGGATACCTCTTGCAAAGAGCGTGCTGCCAGCCTTCATTTTTAAAACTAAGAGGGAAGTTCAGCTTGAGTGCAGGGGTCTGCATTGGTTGCATCTAGAGCAAGAAGGCAGCAGTAGCTAGTTTAAGACACCTGAAATTCGCACAGAAAAGTCACATCCTCCCCTTGAGAACAGCTATCTTCCACAGCAACCCAGTTATGGGCTGACCTCCAGAGAAGGTATCAGCTTCTTGAAATCCATCCCCAGAGTGCCTCTCATGAAGGCAAATGGGTTTCCAGATTGGGCCATCCATCCCTCGCTCTCATCACCCGCTGTTATTTCATCATACATGATGATCAGGGGGGCAGCATTCAAAAAAAACATCCCCTTTGCATGTCACCCCACAACCTCCAGGTGTTGAGAAGACAGGCTTATAATCTGTGCAGTCAGCTGGCATGTTCCCTTGGTTTAGGATTACAGCAATTATCCCTATTTTTAGGCTTGAGGGTAAAGTCCCATAGTCCACAACAGAGGCAAACAACTCCCAAAGTAAAGGTATTAACATATCTTTATATTCCCGTCTTTGTTAAAACTCCATGAGGGATCCATCAAGAACCAGAAGCCTACTGATTTCCAAAACCTGGAGTATTTCCAGGATCCAGTTCTGCTCCAACCCAGCTGTTTTTTTCTCCCTTCTTTTTCTTTTCCTGTTCTCTGTTATCCGCAGGAGTTCGTTTGCCTCAGAGTACCTCCTTGTACTTCGTCGAGCTTGTGCCATTATTATCCTTCCTGCAGAAATTCTCGTATAGGAGGTTTAAAATGCATTTCTTCATTTGTGGCTGCATCCCCATTGCTGTTAGCAGCCAGAAAACACAACATCTTATTAGAATTTCCTCTTTGATTAAGCCTGTCAGCTAATCGCTTCCTCGCCAGCCTGCCCCCAAGACTTGCCCCAAGATTCCTTGTGCAGATCTTATTTTTCAAGTCATTATAATTCATCTGCACACATCTTGTGAACTCTGTGCCGGATGCGGCACGATAAGAGACCACTGTGATGGACAAACAGGGACACCATTAAGTAGAGCTAGAAAACCTCTGAATGATGCTCTGGACTTTTCACGTCCTCCTTTTTGATACAGCGCTACCAAGACACCGGATTTGGAAGTGTGGCAAAGGCGGGTTATGCAATTAACTTCCTAAACTCAGGTCTCAATGTCACAAGGAGCTTTCTCATGCCTCCATCTGTCCTCCATGACATCATTTTGCCTTTCAAGGGCAAAAAAAGCAAACAAAAGAGGCTTTTGAGCCATTCCACCACCTGGTTGTCCTTGCTTTGTTTCCCAAGCCTGTGTGACAGGACAGCTCACAGCAGAAACAGAACAGCAGCCTGTACAAAGTCGGCACTTCAAGTGCTTTTGGACATCCACTCTCAAATGCTGCGTAGGCTGGGGGACGATGACGGGCCGTGAGAGCCCAGAGGCATTGTTATTTCCAGTTTGAGACAAGCTGTGAAGTAGGACAGGAAAGCGGGAAGGTCGGTGGTTGGAAGTGGCCTGGGACACCTGCCTCAAGATGGGATGAGTAACTCTCTGCAAGTCACGTTCTCTCTGCTAAACACGTCTAGGTGTGTTGACTAGTGGAGTCATAACCTAATGCAGCTTTCTTCTAGTACTGCACTCGACTGAATTCAGGGCTGCAGGTTTTAAGTAAAGCAAGATTACAGGTTCTCTAGGCTGCAGGGCAGCGGCTGCCCCATATCCATCTCTTGTGCTTTGCGACTCCACAGCCTCCGAGCATTGAAACGGAGAATGGCTGCAGGGAGTGGACAACACAAAACACAGGGTCAACAAAAGTGAGTGCTGCGTAAATACCTGCAATAACTTGGAATGGGGAAGCAACGCTGAGGTGGAGCACGAGTTTTGGGGATCACGTCTATTTGAAATACATCTTTTTATTAAAGAAAAGGCCAACAGATCCCTGCAATGGGAAACATTATTTTAAGTGAGGAAGAAAGCTTGATACCACAGCAACGAGTTCTACCTAAGTAAGGAAGCAAAAGAGGACAGGTAGGGACAGGCCTGAGGAAGCAGCTTTGCTGATGCCAGAGAATTGCCATGTGCAAGCCACCCGTCAAAATACATCACGCAAGACCCTCTCCATGCTTGGCCCATCACACTCTTGATGTGAACTTCAGCTTGGGTCCTCAAAGCTATTCAGGAATTTACTTTCAATGAGAGCAGGCTGCCGGAAGGTGTCACCCTTCATGTTCAGCTGCCCGAGCCTACAAGTTCAGAGCAGTCTTCGCCCATGTCTCCAGGCAGGACCTTCTTCTAGGAGATACTGTAACCGATGAGCCTCATGAAAAGGCTCATATGGTAAAGCATTACACCCTCGAGACATCTCCTGTAAGCACGGGCAGTGGTTGCTATCACAGCTCTTGGGTACGATTCATCTAAACCAAATGGGAATGTTGCCAGTGAAGACATCCATCACTGAAAACGTCTGTGGGGATCTGCCCAACACCAGGACACCAGAGGGAAGCAGTGCAGGGGTGGATGAAGCCACACATAAGGCTGCAGAGCCACACAACATCTCCTGTATTACATGACCCTGGACATGGATAATCCACCAAGCCACATTTAAGAGGGCCAACTGCTAGTCCTTTCCCTCCTACCTCCAAAAACCTGTAGATGGAGTTATTTAACACTGCTGTAAAAATAACACCCAGACTGCCATGCTGTGCCAGACAGAGCACAAACACCTAATAGGCAACAGTTCTTCTCCCCAAAACCTTAGCAGGAGGTTACTGGGTAGCTGAATGCTAAATCCGTATGTCCCAGGACCCAGTGAAGTATTTTATCCTCTATGCAATGCTGATTCTCCCAGCAACGTGGAAGAAGATATTTCTGCCCACAAACTAACCTGACAGGAGCTTCTAGCGCAGGAAAATGTAGTGCCCAGCCTGGCTTTCTGCACTCAGATGTGAATAATCACACGCTGTACCCGAGCGTCATGACTGAGACTATTAAACGGAAAATTAATATAAGAAAAAAATGCAAAACAGCCCTTTTAGCGGAAATAATTCCTGGTGCAGAAGAAAAGCGGAGGCCGCGCCATTGCTCAGCTGTCTCTACACTCACGGCTCCTTTAGAATTCAGAGTTGGTAGAAAAACAGACTCCCACTTGGGGCTTGCTTCCTTCACGTCTCGCCTTCGCCGCGAGGCTCAGCAGCGGTTCCCAAGGCCCCGGCGAGTCTGCCCCATGCGCAGGTAACGGGTTGCGCGTGGTTCTCGTGGGATGCTCCTGGCTTCGCACTGAAAGCCACGTTTCAGCGGTGGCACATCGCCCTGCCACCTAAATCCATCATGGGGGATGTTTTGTGGACGGGGCTTCAGCAAAGCAAGCAGACGTAATTCCCAGGAAGGGTTGCAGCCCACTGAACCGCAGGTATCCATGACCAAGTCCACTCTCCAGGCTCCCACTGCAGCTAATGGAGATATCTTCATGCAGCCAGCAGAGGCTGCAGAGGTCTCCTTCCCTGGAGCAGACTCCTGTGTGTAGGCGTAGGAGGAGATGAATGCAATCCCAGCCTGGCTGGCTGAGCGCCTCTCTTCTACCCTTACTCAACCCCTAAATTCACACACAGCTCAACTGATGGGAGGTTTCTCCAGCTGATCCACTCCTCACCTGCCTATCCCCACCATACAAAAAAGATGTGGAGAGGCTGGCGGGGGTCCAGAGAAGGGCCACCAAGGTGATGAAAGGACTGGGAAGCCTGCCAGATGAGGAAAGGCTAAGGGAACTGTGTCTCTTCAGCCTTGAGAAAAGGAGGCTTGGAGGTGATCTCATCACCACGGACCAGTACTTAAAGGGTAGTTACAAAGAAGATGGAGACTCCCTTTTTACAAGGAGTCACATGGAGAGGACAAGGGGTAAGGGTTTTAAGTTACTCTAGGGGAGATTCCAACTGGACATGAGAGGAAAATTTTTCACAGTGAGAACAGTCAACCACTGGAATAATCTCCCCAGGGAAGTGGTTGACTCCGCCACACTGGACACTTTTAAGACTCAGCTGGACAGGGTGCTGGGCCGTCTTGTCTAGACTGAGCTCTTGCCTAGAAAGGTTGGACCAGATGATCCTTGGGGTCCCTTCCAACCTGGTATTCTATGATTCTATCCACTCTCTGACATGGAGATGCCTCATTTGGGACCATGGCACTACCTGGGTTTGCAGCAGGACAACCGCGAGGCGTGCTGGTTGCGAGGGCAGGTGGGGCTTCGCCATTTCTTCCCTGAAAACAAACATTTTGGTGTAAGAAAAAGATGGGAACAAATACCTGAGCACAGCAGCTCTTCTTGCAGCAAAAGCAATGAGCTCAGCAAAGGTGGGAGCGAGTTGGTGCTGCATTCCTATGGGGTTTCACTGAGTGATGGGTCTCAAATTGCATTAGCTAGTGATACTCTCCCCGGAAACCTCAGAATCAGAAAATACTGGGACTGAAGGGACCACGGGGACCAAAACCCACCTGGCAGCTCACTGACAGCTACGCTTGCTCTGGCATCGTCTCTGGCTGTCGCGTGTTCCTGGAAAAGCTGCTGGAGCCGGGGCTCCACCTATGCCTGCCTGTGTCAATGCCCCAAACTGCATTGCGACGAAGCACGTGCTTTCTTGGGCAATACTAATGAAAATCCTTACGCTGATCTCTCACTCCAGAAAACAAAAATGTGCATGCATCGGCCTCCTGGCAAAATGTGAAGTCGCCTTGTCTGCGCATTGCCTCCCATTCAACTGCAAGCTCTTACCGGGGCACAGCCTGTTACGTGTTGGAAGCTCAGCTGGAGACTGCTAAGTCCTAACGTAATCCAACATCTAACGAAGGAATCAGAGATGTTTCCAAGCTGTGAGCAGGACTTCGGAGCTGCTACTGCTCTCCTCTGAGAAGCTGAGCATCCCGACTCACAACTGCCAGGCGGAGAGGAGCCTGGCTGCCACGGCTTGTCCCGCTCTTCGGCAGACAAGAAGTGGTTGAGGTTTACCACAGGCAGCGCCGTTTGAGGTACCATCTGGACAGCTGTCAGGCCTCTTCTCTTGGCAGCGAGAGACCACGCTGGTTTTTTTCACCAGTTCCAAGTCCCACATGCTCTCATGTCTTAATCTGCTTGACTAGAGCTGTGGGACTGCGAATCAAAGCAGCTGCACAAGATGAGACAGGGAAATTTTCCCCTCCGCCACCCCGGCTGGTACTTGCTGTTGGTTCTTTTAGATGCCAGAAGCTTTTGAGAGTTTCAGCCCAGGAATACGTGTTTATTTATTTACTTGAAAAGGCAGCACACGGAAAGGCAAGCAGTGGGGAATGGGTGTCTAGACCAGGCTCTAAACGTCCCCAAGCTATGGCAAGCATCGCAAGCGGTGCTTCAGTCGAGGCCAAGGAGCTCCTCTTTGCAGCCCCTGGGCACAGCCCGGTGGACTCTGAGCATGGTATGTTTGGGATCCCTGAACACCAGGAAAACCCCAGCTATCACCACGGCTAACGTAGTAACATGAAGCTTCTTTGTCAAGCTGGATCACAGCGCTGGTGGCTTCCCGTAGTCCAGATAACTTCATGGCACCATCAGAAGGGACCACAGGTCTGGAGGCTATCTCAAAGCCCAGAGGGATTTTGCAGAGAGGAGCCTGCCTGTTTTGAAGGGAGAGAAATCTTCCTGCCCACACATAAAGAAAAAGTGCTGCAGAATACTTTGAAAGCTATTAAACTTCCCTCCTGGGAATTTCTCCCCAGGTTTGAGTTTTTCTTTTTGAAAATAAAAAGCACATTTTGTGGCCACGGAATCTCACGACGGGACTGTTCATACATCAAAAGGTTTCAAAACTCACTTAAAAAAGAAGGTTCATTTAATAATCACATTTGCAGTTTGCAAAGCAACTCATTTATAGTGAAGAAAGGATGAACGCTTTACACAGAGCAGGAGACATCCACAGGAGAATAAGCTTCATGCGGCAGAGGGTGGGCGGACATCTACCCCTGATTTTTAACACGAGCTGGGCTGTCCCACCTCTCCCTTTCACAGCACCACAACGCCACAACCAGCTTTTTACAGGCAGAAACTCCAGCCCCGCGCACACCGAACACCGTCGTGGCATACCATGCGTGCACCCAACATGAGAGCAACTGCTCCCACCACCACTGCTCACCCTCCACAGGCCCTACAGTCTTCCCCCTGAAGAATCAGCTCAAACCCTTCTCTCCAAACTCTTCATCGCTCCTCCTGCCACAAAACCTACTTGTCTCTTGAACCAATTATTCCGTGCCGTTAAGGATGAGGCAAGAGTAGACTTGTCTAGCTGAAAAAGACACACCGCCTTTTTGAAGTGCAAGTTTTTGCTGCAAACTTACCTTGAGCTCCTGGTGCTGTTAACTCAAGTGCTTCTTCGCACAAGTAATCTCTTTAGTCAAAAGTGAAGGTGTTTTTAAACTGATTTAACTGGTAGGGCTGAGGCTTGCAGAGGAACTGGGGGAAAACGGCCCATCACTTTTACAAGCTCTGCTCTGGGGTGTGAAAAAGGGAAATGTTAACCCTACAGGGCCATTTCACAGTCCTGCAAGTATCTGCACTGTGCCCCAGCTGACAGCAGTGTTCAAGCCAAGGGATCCTGTAGCTGGACTAGATGATCGTTGTAGGTCCCTTCCAGCTGGAACCATTCCAACATACAAATCTGGTTTCAGGTTACCTTAAACTGGACCAAAATTTCCACAGCTCCCTCAGTCAAAGCACTGACCCAGTATGACCTCACACCAATGGCTTGAATTTATGAAAAAACATGGTACCTTCATGCCAGGTCCACCATCCTCCCATGGACACACAGTGCTACTGCACGCTTGGCTAATCTGACCAGACTAGGACATTTTTACAGTGGCCACCATCTCTTGAGCTTGGCCAAGTGGAGAATGGCACCACAAGCACAGATGACCCCAAAAGCTCTGCAGGAAAACTGAGAGGTATCAGGCTGACCAAGTGAGGTCAGCTCTGTCTCCTTCAGGGAGATGTTCCCAGCTCAGTTTCCAAGGACCTGAGTGCCACCACCACCAAGGGACAAGTAGCATAATGCATTTTTGGCAGATTCCTATCAAATTGCAACAAGGTTTTTGGATGAGACACAGTCTCAGGAGGGGCTCAGGAGGACTCCAAAAGCCACGCGCTGAACTGAACCTCTGGAGCTCTTGCACCTCCCAGGGATCGGCGTGCAGCCTCTGCTCCTGAAATTCCTTATGCAGCATGTTTGCAGACCCACCTCTCCACCCATTAAAGCCAAGGAGTTGAGGCATTGCCCTCTGGCAGAGGGACAGGGTGCAGCACTGGGACAGTAACACCTTAAGCCACCACATCTGGATGCATCAGCTCTTGCCCACAAGAGTCAAAGAAACCGGCACGTGGATGGGTAAGTTGCTTCTTATGAACATTTCCCAAATAGTCAAATTTTGTTCAGTACTGGAAGCTACCACTTGTATTGCATCTTAGATTTTCATTCTCCTGAGCCACAAACGTGGCTCAAGACTGTACATAAGGAAAATATACGTATTTTAGCAGAATCAATGGGGAAACAGCCTCAATCTCAACACCACAATCTCACAGCATCCTTGTTCTACTCTGTGTGTCCTCATTTCACGCAGCAGATCCAGCCTGAATCCCAAGGTCTACATATGCTTCTACAAATGCTGTGTTTCTCATTTAGGGTCTGGTATATGCTGGAGTCTTGCTGTAGAAATCAGGCTAGGCAGCTCTAAATGGCACAGGAGCTTACGAAGGGAACAACGGCACCTTAAAAGCATGCAACTAACCATTAGAGTCATTCAGTTCAGAGAAGAGGCTGGTATTTAGGCTGCAGATGGAGAAAAATTATGTCAAGAGCATGGTTCAAACCACTGCTGTTTAAAATAACCTCCTCCAGGCAGCTTTGGTAAACATAATGCCGTAAAGGAGCCCTTCTGCTGCCCACGGAGAGACTCTGAAGTCAGTAGACGATAGCGATCCATCATCTGGGCTCCTCTGCTCGTGCTTCTCGACCACCCTGCTCGTCTCGTAAAGGGGAGCTGCTCAGGGAGATGCTCAGAGGTAACAAAGCCTGGCTGGTACTCCTGATCCAGAAATACGCTGCTGTAAACCCCCGACAGGATTCCCCGCCAGCTCAGTGATGCCATGAATCAAGGCTCAGGTCTCACACAAAACATGCAATAACCTTTAAGTGATGCTTAGCCCTCCCCTCCTATCAGGCCCTCTATTTCTCTTCCCAGTCCTTAGCAGAAGGAGCAACACCCTTGACCAGAAGCTCTGAAAGCAGACCTTGAGGCATGCCCTGGCCCCCATAAAGCACAGCCTCCGTCTCATTAGCGCCAGCATATCATTATTATTGTAATTGGCCAAACCTGCGTGCCTGAAATACCTGTATTCGATTACACCTGTTCCCCCCAGTGCCAGGCGTGGCTGCCTGGTTTAACAGGTTCAGCGCTGAATTCATGAGCGGCCAACGCCAGCCTTAGCACCACACAGCTTTTTCATTACGGTCTCACTCGCTGGAGCTGTCTGAAGATATTTCCTGTTGATCCAAAATTTCCCATGGCCTGGAGTGATGCCGGAGAAAGGAGACAAAGGAAATCTTCAGGCTCAGAGTCATAGACCCAGGCAGGTTAAAATGCACAGCTGGTGAGCTTGCTGCACACCTGCCCCATCATAGAATCATAACATCATAGAATTATTAAGTTTGGAAAAGACCTCCGAGATCATCAACTCCAATCATCAACCCAAAACCACCATGTCTACTAAACCATGTCCTGGAGTGTCACATCCACACGTTTTTTGAACCCCTCCAGGGATGGGGACTCCACCACCTCCCTGGGCAGCCTCTTCCAATGCCTCTCCACTCTTTCAGCAAAGAAATTTTTCATAATATCCAATCTAAACCTCCCCNGTCCTGGAGGTCTCTACCTTTGCTGAAAGCCATCCTTCACTATAAAGAGCCGGTGGGGACGTGGGAGACTCCTGAGCACACGACTTGCAGCGGCAACTCTTCCCTGCCTTGATCTTTGGAAGTCAGAGCCCAAATGGAACCAGGTTGCACTGCCCGATGCTATTAAACAACCTCCCTGGTTCACACGTGCCCCACGTGCACAGCATGCGGTTGGGTCCTCAGGGTAACCTTAATAGTGCTGAGCCGGTGCCAAAGGGGATTGAAGGGACTTTAAGGGCAGGTGTTAAGAGTCCATGCAGGTTTAAACGCCAGTAGCTTGGTTGACTCGTTATTTTATATTTGTAAAACAGAAGAGGAAAAGGGTTCTCCACGCTCGCTTCTGCAAATTACGGGGAGGTAGGACCCGCTCCTGGAGGGGCTGGTGCCGCAGACACATCCTTCGTTACCGGCCACTGACTAACGAGGCTTCAGCACCTCTCCCGAGAGCATCAGTTATTACGGGGGCTCCTTTTGCGGAATACAGTCGGGCAGGTGTCGGACAGCACTGCACTGTTCCTGCCCCGTAAAACTGCACTTGGACAAGCAAATGCCAAAGGCTGTTAGCGCTTGTACCCTAAAAATCACTGCAGAAGCTGCAGTTTGAAAAGGGCTTTACACACAAAAAAAAAAAATTCAACTTTTCTTCCCTGGACAGATGACCGTGGGCTGTTCAATGCACGAACTGTGCTGGAGGGAAGGCTGAGCACCCCCTCAGCAGCAACTAGTTTCGAACTAGCGAGCCTAAACCCAGATTTTTAAATCCACGCTAAGTGATGGAAATAACAGCATCACAATTTTTTAAAGCATTGCAGCCTCACTCTCTTCTGTAATGGAAGTAAACACCACGGCCAGTGTCTATTTTAGAGCATATTATTCAGTTTTAATACTTTCCAAGACTGGTTTTCTTTCTTTTCAATTGCAACTCCACCTTTGGAATTAGTGATTTTATTTTACGAGGGGATATTAAGATTAGGCAGCCAGCCCTTTTTTTTTTTTTTTTTTCTTTTCCAAGCTAGTATTCAGAAGGAATAGATTAAATCATTAAATACACACAAGCACAGGAAACTCTTAGCCATTATCCTATGAAGAGAATGCCAATGCAAACACTGTAATAAAATATTCTTCACTGAAATCAACACTAATTTTCTGAGGCAATCAAATCCATCCCGGTGATCCCTCCTTCTGGGGAAAAGAGCCAGCACGGCTAAATTCAGATCTATGTGGCTCCATGCTTAAACTTGGCTCAGACACGCCGCAAATCAATGACTCCAGAAAGGTTTGCTACGGAAAAATTCCCAACGGGCAATGTTTGCTACAGCATGTGGCACCTCTCCCGTCAGACCAGCAACGAGTACGATGCTGCATCGATCTGGGGCTCCAGGGAGGCTGAAGCTTCAAGCTACAAACTTGTTGAGGCCACCTTGACCACTATTTGGACACAGCTGTGTGTCATCCAAGGGGTCAGTCTCCAAAGACTCCCAAGTCTTCTCCCAAATAACTAGCAATAGGACAAGAAAACAGCCTCAAGTTGCATCAGGGGAGGTTTAGATTGGACATTAGGAAAAAATGTCTTTACTGAAAGAGTGGTCAAGCACTGGAACAGGCTGCCCAGGGAGGTGGTGGAGTCCCTATCCCTGAAGGGGTTCCAAAAACATGTAGATGTGGCACTCTGGGACATGGTTTAGTAGGCATGGTGGTGTTGGGTTGATGGTTGGATTAGATGATCTCAGAGGTCTTTTCCAACCTTAATGATTCTAGGATCCTAAGAGAGCTCAGCCATTAGAAGCAGCTCCAAAAGCTGATGCTCCACCAGCAGCCCAGTAACAGCACCAAGTCTTTCACAATGCCTCCTCCTTCCTAGTCAACTCACAGAGAGGAAGAAGGATTTGCTGTTAGAAAAGGGCTAGAGCAGGTCTGATCAATACCCGCCCAGCATCAGAGGAGCAGGAGGACAGGACGAATCATAGAATCATAGAATGTTTTGGTTTGGAAAGGACCCTTAAAGGCCATCTAGTCCAACCCTCCTGCCATAAGCAGGGACATCTTCAGCTAGATCAGGTTGCTCAAAGCCCTGTCCAACCTGACCTGGAATGTTTTGAGGGGTGGGGCATCTCCCACCTCTCTGGGCAACCTGTTCCAGAACTATCCTACCCCAGCTGTCTGCAGTTTATGGATTGCCCATGCCAAGGGCTGTGCTCATGTTTCACATGACACCCACTCCTGTTTCCAGAAGGCTGCTGGTACCTCTCTTTGACGGCCCCTAAATCTTCTATGATAAGACAACAAATAAATGTTCCAGCCAAGTATTTTACAGTGGGCGCATACCCTCCATGCTTTCTTTAAGGATCTTCCAGTATCCTACAGATAGTGAATTTTAACAGTAACGTCTGAGAAATAACTTAAATGCTCCTCCCTGCTTATGAGGAGTTAACCAAACAGACCCACAACAAACAAACTAAAACAAGACTTCCTCTCAGACATGACCAGATAAAATTAGATTGGCTATTAGGAAAAATTTCTTTACCAAAAGAGTGGTCAGACATTGGAAGAGGCTGCCCAGGGAGGTGGTGGAGTCCCCATCCCTGGAGGGGTTCAAATAACGTGTAGACGTGGCACTTCGGGACATGGTTTAGTAGGCACGGTGGTGTTGGGTTGACGGTTGGACTACATGATCTCAGAGGTGTTTTCCAACCTTAATAATTCTATAATTCCATTTTATTCAAGTAGGCTGAAAAACCATGCTTCAGATCACAGTGATCTTACTACTCTGGAGAGGACCAGCAGCCATGAAAGCAGGTGGGTCCGCGATCCAATCTGCCAGTGTAGGTATTGTAGGACAGACATTGCCAGGATCCATACTCTGGTCACGGTGCTAACAGGCACAGACATATCTTACTGTTTCTCTCCAAAATAATGTGGTTGCTTCTAAAATGGCATTTGGAAACGATCCCTGGAGCAGGCTAACTCTTGAACCAGATCCAGGAACCACTGGGGTCAGCACTAGCTGGCCGAGGCCTCGCAGCTTATGTTCAGCTTCGTGGCGGGGAAAAAAAACCCAGACTCCAAGTGCTGTATTCTCTGTCTCCTCTACGGTGTCCTTGGCTTTAAACAGTAATACATCCTCCAGTGCGGTTTAGGTCGAATGTAGAACTCACATCTTTGTAAGACCAATTTCTACTCAACATCATCCAGGAAAAAAACACACCAATGTTTCTGATGTTCTCTAGAAGATGCCAGAAATTTTTTTCTTTTCACATGCTAACACAGGAGTCGGGGTTCAGTGTACTTCATTATAACAAAACCCAGTTTATTCCAAGTTCAGCAAACCTCAAAGGACTTGCAAAATATAACGATTACGAGAAGCAACCACACGTTCACCTGCAAGACACAGAGGTGCACCAGGCAAGTAACAACCTTTGTAATGGGACTTGCTCCCTCACTCTTTCAAGCCACTTCTAAGGCACTTTTGGTTGGTGGCAGAGCAGCTTTGGTGGCAGAGCAGCTTTGGGACACTGCAGGCTTTATCCGAGACGTTCAGCTGCATGGGACACCCAGGGAAGAGACCACTTTCTGCTCCAGCTCTGAGTGACAGGACAATGCCACCATTTTGCTCACGCTAAAGGGGACTTGCACCAAGTCCACAGAACTCACGGAGGTTTTGCCCTGCTTCTGGATCAAGTTGGGTGAAATCCTGCTTCTACTGAGGTCATTGAGATCTTTGGTTGTGGATGGAGAGACGCAACGCTCCCCTGGCATGGCCTGTATGCAACGCTAAGCTACTGAGGACTGCGGTGCCCCATAGGTCAGCACCTATGGTACGTGCTGGAGAACGGAGCAGCATGGCCTTATGCCAAACAGCTCCAAAACCATGATACATCAGCCCCATCAGACCAGCACAGGAGCCCCTGTACTGCTTTTGCAACATACCCAGCCTTTTTGCAGCTCGACACCCCAAACTCGGGCAGAGCAGCGATGGGTGACGGTCTCTTGGCCGCACAGCGAAAGCTGCGTCATCAGGCTCGGAAACAGCCAAGCGCCTCCCGTAAATCCTTCCTCGTGACAGAGGCTGAATCATTTCTCCTTTCTGTATCCATGGCACAGGGTTAGTTAACCTTTGCTGTGGCTCCTCCTGTGAATCACTTGAGGGGTAATGGTTAAACTGCTTCATAGGAAGTGGTTTTAAAAATGCCCTGCTCTGCTCTGCATAAGATGAGAGCGTTTGCCACAGAGAAGGGGGGGGGGGGAAATTCAAGCGTGTTCAGCATCTTATGGATTAATCCTAGGCCTAGAGCCAGGATAATTACTGCCAGAAGGAATAAAAGTAACATAAATATAGGTTAACGCACAAAGGATCCCGTTTGCAAGGTCTTATACATCACCAGCTCAAAAGCGGATTTGTAAATTTAATTATAGAAAGATTATAAAAGCAGGTAATACCCAAAGGGTCGTAAAAATAATTTCACTATAGTGATGAGAACAAAAAAACAAACAAAAAAACCCCAAACCAACCCAAACATTTTAAATTAAGTAGGGCAGCCGATAGATCTCTTGAAGGCCTTCCGCAGGATTCAGACCAGACTGCTCGCCGGGGACGTGCACGCGGCATCCTGCTAAAGCAGCATCCGCCACGATCTCTCGGAAACGCTATTTCCAAGGGAGAAGACATAAGTCACTCTGACAGCCTTGCAATCTTCCAGCGCCAATTTACTTAAAAACATCTTTTGTTTTTTATAGAAGGCGCTCCTGGTGGCAGAGCATGCGATGGTCTGGTCAAAGCCGTGTTAAGATGGAAGAAGACACTTCCAAACCTAGCACGGGTGCTGTGAAATCCCCGATTATGCCAGTTCCCGTCAGGATTTATGGCATTTTTTGGCCAAGAACAGCTTTGGGGGAGGAGGACGGTTCATTAAACGTCATCGGGACGGATTTGGGTTCTACCCCACAACTGCACTGAGCGAGGTGTTGCCAGTGAAGAAAATGGCAAATAGCACGGGCTATCCAGGCAGCTCAGCTCGGCAAAGCAAGGATATTCCCTGCTGTCCAGGCTGCAAGAGTGCATCCTTTGCACTGCTAAAAACTGTCTGAAATGCACACATATTTCCAGGTGTCTACACACACTACCTTACTGTAATCCTGTAGATGATCTGAAAAAAAAACCCAAACCCATCTCAGTGTACACAGCGTAATATTTAGGTTATCTATTGTACTCATCCTTTATCATCTTCCTGCCTCCTCTCTCTCCCTTCTAGAAACGCTGCAGGATTTTTTCCTCGCGGTGCTGTCTGCGCTCTTGAAGAAAACTGAAATAATACTGCGAGGTGTGAATGCAGGGTGAAGGCACAGGGCAGGAGCAGGGATGAGGGTTCAGCTCTGGGATCTCTCGGGCTTACCACTAAAATACAGATAACACTTAGCAACTTGAAATTTTAACTCTTCACCTATAAAACACATTTTTTGGTGTACAAACCGCATTTCTGACCTCTCCAGTACTTTCTACTGCAGAAGGCAGTTCCTGAAATGTCCCTGGGACTGATCTGGGTGCTCACCTAACACAGCTCTGAACAAGGTTTTGTCAGTCCAGCAAAACACACTGTCATTTTTCAAATGCGTCGCTTGCGTACTTAAAATAGATCATGTGCTTAAGTGCTCTGCTGGTCTGCTGCCGCGATGCCTGGTGTATGTAAGGAGAAAACGTTCTGAGCGTGCTGCCACCGCTGAATGCCTGCAAAAAGGCACTTCAAAGAATCATGGACAAGTGTTTTTCAAGCCTGAAAATACACTTTTATTAGAAAGAAAACTTACAAACTCATCATGCATAAAACGCAGTGCATTAAAAAAAAAAAACAACAAAACAAAAACCTCAGGACTGACCATTTGAACCTTCCACTTTGCTGGAAAACAGTTCCACGACCATCGTCCTTGCCTCGATTAACGATATTTCTGCACGCACGGCTCTTTTAATCGTGTTTCACACCCGTTGTTTGCGTGCACTACGATCCACGCTGGACACCTCGAGCCCTTTTGAACGTTCAGTACGTTCAACAGGTCGAAGACCTACACACAAGTCACGCACAGCTGTTTGCAAGACCGGGGTTCAAATATATATATAGTTTGACTAAGTGCGTAGTAAGCATAGAACATAGCATGAGCAGAATAACGACCCATACCCCTTGGAAAGCCATATACCACGAAGCAGCGACATCATGTATATGGCACAGGATGAAATGGGATGCAGAAATGGAAATGCAAATTGGATCTCGGGATCAAGTAAGTACCTCTAAATCAGAGGATGCACCACACAACAGTTTTGCAGAAGAAGTCGTAAGAAGCCCAGTCCCCTGAGATGTATAAAACTGGATTAGACATGAACTTCAAAACCGGTATGATGCGGAATAATCCTATGCTGGCAGAAAGGGATCAAAGCTAATTTCTCCCTCTAACTCGCTTAATCTTCTGCGGAGATTTCTGAACTCCAGATACACACCAGGATGTAACTTAAAAACCTCTCTCTTTTTTAAGGTTCAGCAGTCGCTAAGTGAAAACAGAGCAAGTTAAATATCCCGGAGAGCAGAGTTATTTTGAACAGGTTTTTATAAAAGCAGTCCTACGGCTGGGGACAGCAGGTCTGCAGCAATGGAAAAGCATCATTACACAGGCTTGTCCACTTGGTTACTGTCAGGATGTCATCATCCAAAACGCATGACATCTGATCTCACCCCAGAAATCTGAGGATGCTTTCATTTTTACATAGATATATATATATAATTTTTTAAATTTTTTTTTTACCCCCCGCCCCCCTCAACCTGGCTCATGCAATCCCCGAAACACAGCTCAGGACAAGTCTCACATCATCCTGGCAGAGGACTGCGAGTGCTCAGGCAGAGGATTTAGCGCTCTGCTGAACAGGGACAGACCTGAGCGCAGGAGGAAATTAAAAGCACGCTTCAGTTCTCTGGCCGAGGGGTGAAATCCCAGCAATTCCGAAGCCAGCAGCAAAGGCTGCTGCGCTGGTGGGACCTCACCTGAGGCTTCGCAACCTTTAGCGTTGTGAGATCGCGCCGTTCCAGCAGATGCTGCTTCAGCCTTGCCCGCTAAGCACGGGGGAGAGAGATTCCTCTTCCATGTCGTTCTACACCATAGCAGAAACCTTGCTAAACCTCAAGCTAAGGCGAGCTCCCGCTGACGCAGCACTGCCGGTGAAGTAAATCCCCGACATCCCAGCTTCTTTTGTGGCAGTCGGCTTCTTTGCTTAAAAAAAAGCTCCATTTGGTCCACACGGTCTTCATCGCACTTGCGATATCAATCCAGTTCGAATGACTCTTGGCCAGAAATTCTCCCTTCCCTCCATCGTTCTGCATGGCAGCTCCTCGGGGTCTTTTTCTGCCCTGAAAAGGTTTCATTTGCTCTGCGCGCACCCAGCGTTGAACGTGTTTATATACGTAGATACACCTCACCTGGATCTGCTATGCTTACTTATAATTACAGCAACTTAAAAAAACCCAACCAACCAACAACAAAAAATCCACTCCTTCCCAACATTAAATGAAACACATTGATCCAAGCAACTGGAACATCTCACCACCCATAAAAACCTTTCAGACCTAAAAAAAAAAAAAAAGAAAAGAAAAGAAAAGGATTAAATAAATAGCAGTGCTCAAGCATTAACTAATCCATTACCAATAAATTAAAGGAGAAATGGTGAAATAAAAATTAAAATAATGCTTTAGACCTACAGGAACTGAACCACTTGACAAAAACCTGCTTCTAAGTACAACAGGAATTTTTTTCCACCTGGTGTACTCTCATGTTCCCATTTATTGGAGGGGAAAATTCAGCAGATCTGGAGGAATATAGTATTTTCTTGACAACATAAAACTAAGGGAACTCTTGGCATCCCAACAATACTTGTAGGGGTTTGGCTTCATATTTACACACAGTATTTTTGAGTGGAATACAACGAAGAAGAGACGCGTTTCAGACCTGTCCGCAAGAAACACCACTGTAAGGGACAGTCCCCTCTGGAAACTGAGCTTATCTGCACCCAGAACTCACTTGTCTTTGGGGTTTGGTGAGTGGCAGCTCGGGGAATCCACACCCCATCTTGCGTGGCACCCCAGCGGTACAGACCTCCTCTCTCTACAGTGTACAGCATTTAATCAAGAAGACCCGTAAGCCACAGAGAGCAAAGCCACCGATGAAAGTCTTTCCAGCAATTTCAGTGAAGAGAGGATTTTACCCTAAAGAAGGAGTGGTTTTTTTTTTTCTTTCCTTCTCCCCTTCCATAAGGGCTGTTGCAATAGAGTGCTCTCCTGGGGTTTCTGGATGACTGGAAATGGCATCTTGAACCATCAGCTGGTTTCAAGCACGCGCTACTCGTGGCCATTCAAGCTGACGGCAGCAATGCCGCACGGTACGACTGCAGCCTCCCAGGGCTCCCACCCCAAACCATGGTGTGCTCCCATCATCAGCACGCAAAGCTTTCCCTATGGCTCCCCGACCCTGGAAAGCTGCTTAAGGCTGCCTGCAACCATGGCTTTTGTGAAGATGGCATTGTACAGTAGAAAAAAAAAAAAAAATAAACCCTGCACCGTGACAGGCAAAGGTCTGCCTTGGCAAAGGCAGGATGCCAACAGATGGCTCTGATTAAAGTAAATATCGACACGCATCTCCCTGCTAGGACAACGGGCCATACAGCTCAGATCCAGGACAAGGTGTCGCACGGGAGTCCACATACCAACTTCCCTGCTGCGTGGCCAACACGGTCCTGCTGTAGCGGGGGCAGTTTCGCAGCTCTCAGTGGGCTACCGTAGCTTACGCGCCCAAGGAAAGAAATTTGGAAGGCATCAGAGGATGTTCAAGAGCTCCAGCTCCAGCTGATGGGGAGGCAGAGTTCATCCCACCAAACGTCAGCTGTCAGAGGTCAGCCAGTCAAAGCTGGAGTCAACGGAGGGACAGCGTCGCTGAGAGAGGACACGTCGCGGTGTCAGTGCCGTCAGCTGGGAGGGAGCCAAGACAAGTAGCTCAGACTGGACACCTAACTTCTAGATAAATAAAGTCAGCTGGGGGGAAAAAAAAAAAAATTCCCAGCAGGATCCCAAAGCCTTTAAAAAAAAATATTGTACAGGTAGGTGCAAATAGATTAGTGTAACTACACCTTATACTGGAACAGGAATGGGGATATCTAGTTTGGGATGAGACATCCTCCCACGCTGTGAGTGCACTGTTAGTTGTGCTGGTAAAAGGATACTGCCAACTAATAAACCCAGAAGTACTCCAAACCCCAAAAAAAAAGTCTACTTTCAAGTGTAAATCAACTCTTACACTGTCACCTAAAAAACATCCTGGTACGTAAAAGGCATAAAAAAATTAAGTACAAAAAGGCTAGATCACATCAAATAATGATGAGACATAAACGGATACATTACATCGATCTGTTAAATATGAATTTAAATGGACACATTTAAAAAGACATATAATAAGGATAAGGACTTTGTGTTAGAAGAGAGCAACTCCCGTTACTGAGTAAGAAAGGAACAGCTACAGAGAAGAGCAGAATGAGGCATTGCATGCAAGGAGCAGTCCAGGAATAAGAAAAATATGTGGTACAGTAACCTGATACATACAGTCTTCTGGTACGGACAATAAAATTCTCGCGTGCATATATACTTATATGCATTCAGTGCGGCTCTTCTAAATGAATCCCTTCTAAATGAATCCCTTCTTATAGGGCTTTTTTGTTTTTTTTTTAATCCTGAATTGCAAGCTGTCGTGATATATTGCTGTCCTCCAGAATCCTGAGATTACTCAGTTTGAGAAGATTACCCTAGCGAGTATCGCGTAACACTACGCTAAAACATACACCCTAGCTGTCTGAAACCAGCACGCACTTCGCTGCGACTCAGACCAGACCGCGTTAGCTGCGTGCGTCTATCACTTCAAAATGTGAAGAAAGTTCTTTCAAAAGCTTCACGCACGCACCCTAAATATATCCTGTGCCAAAACACAGCAAATACTCTCTGTAATAAACCCATTTTGAGGCAATTTTTTTTTTGCTTCTTTCTTAAGTCGAGGCAATTTTTTTTTTTTTTTGCTTCCTTCTTAAGTTCCAGTTTCAAGGAGTACTTGGGCATATTCTCAGACACGCGCTAAACTACGAAGTGAAATACCAACTTAAGCACATGCCTACGTTGTTTGCTCCACTGTTGTTAATTTACAGACAAATTTGCTACGTTTGCCAATTGTCTGCCTATACAAAACTTTGTATCGTTCGTAGTCGTGTGGATTTTTCTTTGGTAAAATGCTGCCTATCTCCCCTCTGCTCCCAAAGCCCTGGCTTTTGGGGGAGTTAGAGGATACCCAGGACTATATGCAAAAGCAAAACCCACAGAAAAGTACAGAGGAGCTGTGTAGAGAAACGGTAGATGTGTCTGAAGGAAAAGAAACAGAAGAATGACAGCACCCCAGAAGCCTTTCTTTACCATTTTGACAGAAGTTTTTCACTGCGACGGTCTCCTACAGCACCTTCTACGATGCCATCAGATGATGTCAAAATAACCCCAGTTCAGCCTTAATGCTTCACGTCTTTCGCTTAAGCTAAAAATAAAGACACACATGGATGATTATGAAATGGCAGACATAAGGAACTGAAAATAAGGCTTTGTAGTTCATGGATTACCATGAACTGTAAAAATAATCTAAAAATCAAGAGACAAAAAATGCTTTATCTTAAATGACGGATATAATGTATATACGTTAAAAAAATATGTACATTGGAACAACAAATGGCTCATCAAAAAGACGTAATGGAAATAACAGGGAAAAAAAAGTATCACGTTTCTAACAGATGATAGAAATGAATAGAAATACGCTTACAGGAACATAAAACACATTTGCCACGGGGCATTCCTGATTTAGGATAAAGGCATTTTACCAGTTACACAGCTGCAATTAAGATCATCTCGGTCACAAACAACAGTGTTGGGTGGGGGGGGATTATTAGCGGCTTATTTGTCATACTGAATTACCTGTCGTATGTGCGCGCAGCAGCACCGGCTTAAACATTCAAACGAATTGCCTCCAAGAAAAGTCATCTTTCTTTTCATTGTCCTCAATTTCACGCCCAGGCCAGCAACACAGAACGTACGCGTGTCGGCCCGCAGCCGGCAGTCTGAGGAATCCACACTGACACGACAAGCGCTAATGCTATTATTTCCTTAACGGCATCTGAATAGGCATTTTCCAAGTCCTGCGCATTGTGAGTTTAACCCATGTGTTAATTCTCTTACTGAGATCTCAAGCTGCTTTCTCTAGAATTGGGGATTTAGGGGAATAAAATCCCTTCTATTCAATTTCGTACTTAAGAGACAAACCTTTCAAAATTAAACGGGGGCTTGCAGACTGTTTGCCTTAAAAACATCGCTTCTCTTTCCAGGGCATTGGAAAATATCTCTAAAGCCCCATTTTAGCACGTAGAAAATAAGTTTTTAGCACATCGCAAGTTGAAACTTGACAGCAGTTTGGCAAGAAGCAAGAATCGGGACTGCAGAAATACATTGCGGACAAGATTTTCAGAAGGATTTGAATGACAATTCGATGAGGGAACAACCAAGTGGTGCTCCATGAGAGTGAATTATTTCCTCTGACTGCAATCCTCCTCCAATAAACCACAATATTCAAAGGCGATCGAGTGGGAAAAGACTGGGGCAAAACAGACTCGTAGCAGTCACTTCCCTTGGCTGAAGAAATTTTTGAGCACATGGTGCTCGGGGGAGTTTTCCTTTCTGTAATCAAATATTAAAATATGAAGCACAATGAAAACAAACATCTTACTCTCTACACACACACACACACACTTTCTGTGCTTCCCAGCAAAGCCGCGACAGCAGATTTGCTGTGGGTATGCAGGAACTTATAGGTAACATATTAAATATTGATTAAAAATAAATCCAAATAATTAGGCTTCAATTTTAATACCCATGTACATTTCTCTGTAATTCATCATGAACGGAATTGTGTAAGGTTCCACGAGAGGCTCTGGGTTTAATTTTAATTATGCATTTATTACATAATTCACAAAATTCAGTAATGTGCAATGAGTCTCCCAGCCATTCAAGTGAGTAACGAGATTTATCAGCCCAGTTTGTCACACAACAAACAGGATTCGGAGCAGTTATAAAGGCGGGTGATGAAAGATACATGGAGGGAGGGAAGAACCAGCAGCGGCTTTATTTCCATGTAATAATGCTAATAATATGCAAATAATTCCTCGTCTTAATGAATACTTCAGATGAATGCCATGTTGCAAACGGAGACTGCACGCTGAAAGCTCGCAGTGAGAGAGGAAACTCGGCAGCTCAGCTGCTGCGAGTTCTCAAAGCTCTTTTGAAGCCACGAGGTTACAACTGCCGGTACCACTCGGCGTCCATCCGTCGCCACCTGCCTGAAGTGATGCTGTCACAGAGCAGAAGATACCTAAGGTCTTCAAGCTCCTTACGGCCTGTTTTTAAAGAGCGACAATCACGTCAAAGCCACCTTGAAAATGCATGTAATTTTCCAAGTACGCAGGGATCCACACGGACCTCTAGGGATCTAAATCTGGCCTCCGGGGCACAGCTCTCCGGGCGCATACGGTGAGGATCTTAAATGCCCAAACCTCCCCTGGACTGGGACTTGCTCTCCTAAATACTTCTGCTGACTTTCCAAATTTGCATTTCGAAGTTTCTCCCTACGCTCTGCAATTAAAGAGTGAGTCTTGCTGTCCTTCAACAAACATTTTAATTAACTTTTTTTCCTCCCCCAAGCTTTTGGAAACCTCCCCTCATTCAGCAGGTATCATCTCCTCTGGGAGAACGGGCACATGCTCAGAAGTAGGTGATACCAGCTATTACAACACCTTTGAGCTACCAAACTTTTGCACGTGTATTGGGTCTGCGTGGCAAGGTTTTGGTAGCAGCGGGGGCTGCAGGGGTGGCTTCTGTGAGAAGCTGCTGGAAGCTTCCCCCATATCCAATAGAGCCAATGCCAGCTGGCTCCAAGACGGACCCACCGCTGGCCAAGGCTGAGCCCGTCAGCAATGCTGGTAGCGCCTCTGGGATAACGTATTTAAGAGGGGGAGGGGACAGGGGGGACAGGACGGGACCAAAAAGCCCTGCGAAATGGCAGCTGCAGCCAGATAGAGGAGTAAGAATATGTGAGAGGAGCAGCCCTGCAGACACCAAGGTCAGTGC
>VZTL01077923.1:37137-70831 GCA_013400535.1 Scopus umbretta
CAGCCCCCATTCCCCGTCCCCTGCACCGCTGGCGGGAGGAGGTGGAGAAATCGGGAGTGAAGTTGAGCCTGGGAAGGAGGGAGGGGTGGGGGAAGGTGTTTTAAGATTTGCTTTTTGTTTCTCATTACCCTACTCTGATTTGATTGGTAATAAATTAAATTAACTGCCCCAAGTCAAGTCTCTTTTGCCCATGATGGTAATTGCTGAATGATCTCCCTCTCCTCATCTCGACCCACGAGCCTTTCATCATGTTTCCTCTCCCCTGTCCATTTGAGAAGGCGAGTGACAGAGCAACTTTGGTGGGCACCTGGCATCCAGCCAAGGTCAACCCACCACAGCATGCTGTTCTCTTCCCCAATTATTTTATACTCAAACATCTTCTGGGAACTCACATATTTAAGGCTTAAGACTTGCAACTTGCTCACAAAGCAAAACCACCCACTGTCTGCAGCATCCCTTCCCACATACTCACTTGAAACCCACTCTTTTCGTTCCTGCTCAGGCATCTATTTCATTCCGGTTCCTGTACCCACATGCGCCCTCTCCAAGTTCCAGTCCATCTTCCCCTTTAACAAACCTTTAGGAAAAGCACGGACCTTCAGACTGCCTCCAGCTTCTGCTCTCTAGCACCCAATTCAAGGCTCAGACCCAATGTCAAGTATTACAGATGCTCATGGACAATACAACTTCAGGTCCTCCTAATAGTCGAGACCCTTCCTACTCATCTTCAGGTGTCGGACCACCCTTTTCTTGTGTGCTTATTATTCATTTTGCTTCCACTGCTCCCCTCTCCCCGTCCTTGCCTTCAATTCTATCCATGAAGAAGTCCAAATCTAGTCGCCTTCTTAATACGCCAAACACGCAAATTGTCACCGTAAACTTCCTTCTGAGCTTATCAGAAACTTGACCCTCAGGAACATGTTTCTTCTTATACCTCCACAATTTCCAAGCCACTTCAGAAATAGAAAACCATTACTGCTCTGCTCCAGCTGGATGGTGGCCTCTTCACCTGCCACCAAGATGAGCAGTCAGCTTCATTCCTTCAGCAAGGAGCTTTTGCTCCCACCTCTTCCAGAAATGCAGCTTTCTTATAATTGGAATTGACAACATTACAAAAACGCCTTAATCACAGGATTTAAAAATATATACGCGTACACGGGGGGTGGTACTTTTTACTTCTTGATTTTCAGCATTTCAAACTCACACTCTCCAGCTGTTTTTTTTCGCAGCTAGATTCAGCAGTGCATATATACATTTCTTAAGTACAAACGGAGGGGTTTTTCCCCAGGTGATCACCACGTATTGGGCAGCTTAAGCTCTAACAGGAAGAGCAAGTGCTCTCCCGAAAAATAACATTCACAGTTCGTGGCTCTACCTTCCTGTGTGGCTGCTGAATCAGCAATCCCACCCTCCACAACAGTCACCTGCACTGTTTTCCTTCCCCTCGTTCAAGGAAGAGCATGATGAGCACAGATGATGTCTAAGGTTGTTATATGGGTATCCCCTTTGGAAAATCCCAGTATTATGGGATTTTTATGCACGTATACATTATTATTATAGATGTATATATTTACACATACTTTATAAACATCTATGTATTTATCTATATATCTATCCCATTTCATATTTATTCACGTAAAGATTAATCCAACAATGCAACTCCAGTTTTAAGTGGACAATGTCAACTTTGCCCCCTACCAGTTGCATTTGCCACTCTGCTGCTTGGATTCAGCTGCACAGTAAAAGAACAAGCTGGCGCGTGTAAGTTTTGGTTGTCGCGCAAGTTGTTTGAACCTTTTCGGCTGCTTTCTTCTGGACAGATGACTTACCTGACTATATTGTACGTATGCCACATATGACACAGCAGAAGCAATCTTAAAGACAGTTTGTGTGTATAGAGGTTTTGGAGAGAGAGAGGGAAGAGACACTGAGTTCCCACGCAAGACACAGGCTTAAAACCAGTTTGAGTCAAACAAAGATCTCGCTGATGCTGAACGGAGGTGGCAGACCCTCCTCCTCTCATAGAATCATAGAACTGTTAAGGTTGGAAAAGACCTCTGAGATCATCTAGTCCAACCATCAACCCCCCCCCNTGCACCTCATCCTGGGGGAAAGACTATAGTGTGAACCTCTCCTTTCCTGGGCACTGAAGAATCTGCACAGAATCCCTATAAATGACAGAAAAACCTTCAACAGGCCTGCAATACCCTCCTGGGGTCCGGAGCAGCCGACCGTGAGACACAAGCCCCCGGGACGCCAGGCTTCATTAGGTCTGGCACTCACAGCACTGCTCATGAGACATCCAAACTGGAAGACAACAAAACAGGCCTTTACCAACCTTCCTGCTCCGAAATCCTCAGCTCCAATCCTATCATATGACTTCAGAGTGAAATCGCTGGCCCTTCAAATATTTTGCTTATTTTGACCTCAAACACAGAGGGTAATCTGCTGCTTTCACTGTGAGGTGGGACCAGCAGAGAGAGGATTTTTGTCAACATCTGATCCAGCATCAGCCGAGCTCCCCACGCACTGAATGCACTGTACGCTTTGTGAGCTTAAGAAGAAACTCATTCCTCATCTTTCACTTAAAGCGTGCCTTTAGACACCAGAGGATAGTGTCCTGTTCCCAGATATTTACTGCAAAATATCAAAGTTGCTGCAGGAAAGAAGAAATCCTGAGCCGGGAAAGACCCAGAGACTGTACTGCACCCACCTGAAATGCATCATTTCCAAAATAAAACTTGTAAATTTGGCTGTCCTCGTAACTCGGGCAGCAGCCAGTCTATCGGTCAGCAGAATTACTCAGGAAAGATACCTTTTGAGTCTGAGAGAAGTCGAATTACGCTTCACTGTTCCTCTTCCAGTCATGTCACGGGCAACCCAAGGGTGAAGAAGAGGTGGCAGCTTCAGCTGCCCTCTTCAACAGTCTGCTCTAGGAAAAAACACAGCGCGGCCAACTAGGGCACCGTGAAATTCTTCAGACTCCAAGTGATACCACAGATTTCCAATAACCCGGGAAGCCCCTGATTCTTCCCCAAATCACCATTGAGTAGATCCAAGCCCTCAAAGGAAAACAAGCAGGAACAAGTTTTGCAGCAGGTCTTGAAGGGACTGGTTCAACCCGTTCATTGATTATAGAAGCCAAACAAAATAGAGGAAGGAAGATGGACAAATAAACAACCAGAGCAGCACGTCTAAGCTACCAGGCGGGGGAACATCACTTAATAAGGCAGTTTTGTGGGCAGCACCAGAGCTGGAAACCTTTATTCGGGCCTCTACAATCACCACTTGAAGCACTCTGTTGACACAACAGAACATGGCTCAATTTCAAGCACCGTTGAGGTTGAGTAATTTCAAACATCTTTTAATGTTTGTAGATAGTCCAGAGGGAAGTTGGGCGAAATGATCTCCAAGGCAGCCGCGTGAAAAGAGATACAAAGCCCTTCAAATCGTTACAGTGCCAGGCAGGCGGGAGGAACGGAGACTGAAGAGGGAAAGGGGAATAGGTGAAGATCCAGACTTCCAGTTAAACTGCTTCAAGCATTTATGTCCAGTGCCTCCATTACAAGTTTATAGTATGGCTTCGGGAGCAGTAACGGACTGATTCCATCAACCCAGATTGGTACTTCAAAAGTAAGATTTTTAAGCGTAATCCATGCTCTTCTGTCTTCTCACAGTATGAATACGCACATTAGAGGGAGGTCATTCTCCTGTTTTCTTCTGGGTAGCAAAAACATGGCATAAGAAATCAGGTAAGACATTAATACAGCTGGACTTAACCAGAATATTACACACTGAGGCACTACTGCTTTTAATGAAAGTCAGGGAAGGACTGCTGATAAACCTGCTAATTAACTCAGCCAAAACCAGCACACTTCGAAAAAAATTATGTCAGGGAAAACAGGCAAACAGATTCCGCTACAGAACTTCCCCTCAACTCGCGAGATCAACAGAGTGCCCTTTGAAAGTCTTAATTAAATTTACAAAGGACAAAATTAGCTGCTCAGTGTTGGTATCACAGCATCTTCTGGAGGGTGATCCAGCAGCAGGACTACCTTGTGCTGAGCGGTGGTCAAGTGTGTTAGAAAGACATCTGGGGAAAGATGTGGGGAAACCGAGGCATGGGAAGGTAAGGGACGTCCAGCATATCAGCATCTTCCAGTTCAAGTCTCAAATCAAGTTCTTTGGATATCCAAAAGTAACCTGAGAGGAGCAAAAGGGCCTTTCAGATACAGCTGGTCATTGAACTCCCCAGTTCTTACCATTTTTCTCCAGTTCAGGGGCGTTACCTTCCTGCCTAGGGCAAGCCAGCATCCCAGCAAGGAATTTTGGGATAACAAACAGTAATAACAGAACAGCACTTATGGTTTTGTGGGGTTTTTTTGTCACTTGTATTATGAGGATTCAGAATTAGAAAATCTGTCTCGAGAACTCCCAGGGAAACGCAACGTGAATTCCCTGCGCCTATTTCTGGATGCCCTATTAAAAATAACAGGGTTCCCCTGCAAACACGTCTGCGACTGCCACCAATTCATCACTCCCGCTCTGGTTTGCGCCCCTGAAGTGAGCCAAGCAGTGAAGGATGCCGTGGCGAACAGCAACACACACCTCCTGCAGCAGGGCAGCACACTGACGCTGCAGAATCTGCCTTGTACGGGGCTAAAAGCTACTTGAATCTTGCCGACGTCTCTGATCTCTTACTGTCCTTGTAACTCGGTGCACGAACTGGATTACTCACCGCTCCAGCAGCCGGCTGCTCATGACGGGAGAATTTAAATCTGGCAGCAGGGGAAAACAATGAGGGCCAGAAATGGCCCAGAAACCCTGAGCCATGTACAAAGGGTAGAGCTGACGAATGCAGACTGTTCAGTCTTCCTCTGCACGAGCAGCAAGCCTCTACTTCTGCCTCCTGAAGCTTTCTATTAGTGCTTAGCAGTGGTAATGCTCTTAGAAGTTAAAACACATGTAAATCTTCATGAACCAATGCCCACGCCGCTTCGGTCATGTATGGAGATGGCTCTGTTTTTATGGTGGGGAACCAGGACCGTCAGATTTGCTCTAGAGCCAGAGATGGGGATGACTGTGCGGCTTGAACCTGAGCCTTCGGACAGCTGGCCTGCAGCTCTGTCTGCCTCGGACATCTCTCGCTGCATTTACCGCCTCCGAGCGCCTCTGACAGTATCACTTCTAGACTTTCAAAGGAAAACAGAGATAAATCCTTCCTACCCCTTTGCAGCAACATAATCAATGTGCTTTCTTCAGGAGATGATTCATCCCCTTGTCTACACGCACGGAGCCGTCCCGAACAGGATCGGGACAGTTTACCTTTCTCCCTAAGTTAAAACCACTCTCCCAGCACCCTACAACCCTGTTTTATGGGCATTCGGTGGGTGAGGAATGAAAAAGGCCTGGCGTTGGCAGCAAAGGCCCCCTCCCACATCACCTTTCAGAGGACAGAGAGCCTCAGAGGCCGCTGCATTTAATGAGCACCAGCAGCTGCTAAAGATACGCCGCCTAAGCCTGTACCGATACCTAAATATCCGACCCCAAAACAGTTTCCTAAAGGAAGATTTTCCTCTGTGCAGCCAGACAGAGCACAGGCTACTCCACCCAGCCCCTGTTAATTTGCCACTTGCTCATACCCAGCAGAGGTAAGAAGCAAATCAGCACCTCTGCAGTTTTAGAATCATGGAATCGTAAAGGTTGGAAAAGCCCTCTGAGATCATCTGGTCCAACTGTCAACCCAACACCACCATGCCTACTAAACCATGTCCTGGAGTGTCACATCCACACGTTTTTTGAACACCAAAAAACCTGTTTTGTGCCGGCTGCTGTAGATTTCCTAGACAGACAGACTGTAAGTGCTGCCCTGCTGGGACACTGCGCTCCATGTCAACGGCACATTAGGAGGATAGCGATCCCAGCATTAGCTGTGTGAGCGCTACCAATAAATAGCTATTTTTCAAGCTCAATTTCTCCAAGCTCCCATCATTTCCCACTTTCCTGTGGATTCTTACCACGAGCAAACTCATGGCTGTCCAGCTAACTCTGCCCATCGGGCTCAGACACCACATTTGTTCACAGAAGATTGTGATGTGAGGATTTTTCCTTCAAAAACTGAGGAGCGTCAGCATTTTTCTATCACTTTTCTGGAGCAAAAGTGATCCGTTGGTGTCTGAGGTGAAAAGATGCTACCACACAGCACAACCACCCCAATGCAGCAGCTTCTCTGACAGTCCGGACAGCATCATCCAAGCACCCAAAATCTCCTCCTGTGTTAGTTTAAGCTTTTTCGAGGGGAAAAAAAAAAAAAAAAGCTTGCCCCACAGAGGACAGAAGATGCCAGGAAAACACTTCATCACGTGCTCAAGCAGCCCCAGCTGTCCGCACACTTAAAATCAAGATGGGCTTCATAGTTTTGTTGAGCCCACGCAGGATGGAACTGACGTCCCGTCCTTCACCGCAGGCACGGTGTTGGTGGATTACTTAACTCCCCCCTTCCAAAAGCAGGAGTAAATCTGTTGAGAACGCCACTTCGTCCTGCCACGGTGAAGTCACGGATCAGTCTGGCAGGTGATAAAGCAGTTTTTAAATGCCTTGTTAGGGTCAACATCGCTGGGAGAGCAGAAGAGGTTCCCTGGCACATTCAGGCAGCGTCGGGGTCTTCAGCAGCTCTCGATGGCCTGAATGTAAAGTAGTCTCAACTGAATTTCACTAATATTCGAAGGCTCTCTTACACTCATCTCCACAAATACAGTAAATACATTTTAAGAAAGTACTCTCTAGCCCCAAAAAGGCTATTCAAAAAATACGGCTTAACCAGCTGACCTCTGATCATCTTCAGCACTTCACCCATCTGCCTCCGATACACAAATTTCAGCCTCAAAGCCAGACTTCCTTAAGGTGTTGCAACTGGACGTTAATCACCACAAAGCTACTCAATGCCTTAAACCAACTGGTGACATGAAAGCATCCGAACTGTCCCAAAAACCAGCTCAGCAAGGGCCATGAACGCTAGACCCCTCCTGATGGTCACCATGTCCCAGGCACGCGACATTCAAGCAGTATTTCTGCTCTCGAGCGCCACAGCCTCGGCCGATAAATCAGCACCGCCCCATCAGGATCTGGCCCGCTGTACGCAAGCCTAACACTTGCACAGGATTAGCCCAAATGAGATGAACCTAAATCCTTAAATGTTAACGAACTCCCGCGTGATGACTTTAATAAGAAACCTTTCCGGTAACTTTGCGTTTTGTAGTGACAGTATTTACAAAATTTGGGAGCTGTGAATAAAACTGGAATTGCTCAATGGCAGCTTTCATTAAATACAGCAGCCTGCAAAGCAAGTGAAATTTAACACATGCTGAAAATTAGCAAACTGCTTGCCTGACGGCTCCTCCAGAGGCAAAGGTGCTGGCATCCTCCTCCAGCTCCTTCTTGCCCTCCTTCTTCCTTGACATCTCTGTAGCTAGTCCGTCTGTAGCACGTGGGCTGCGGGAGAACTGGGACCATTCATCGGCAAAGTTAAGGATTATCTCAAACCGACTGCGGTACCACAAACTTGTCCTTTTGCCCACCTGACCCAAGTTATCTTTAAGGCTCACCCACCTTTAACTGCAGCCAGAAGTTCATTCTGCTACCGAACACGTAAGAGGAGCTAGCGGTGGCAAGAAACTAATGTTTTTTTAATGATAAGCTTATTTTTAAATGTTACGTTTGCTGGGGGCCAGGTGCCAATGCCTAACCCAGTTGTGTGTGCACCGCAGGCTGCAGGCTTTCCAGACGCTGGTCACCCTCCTGATTGCCTATGGACACAGAAACCAATTTCCGCTGCTCCCGGCCTCTAAAAATGGTGTTTCACCCTTTCCAGCCTGGTATGTGTGCTATTTAACATCTAATATAGACACTGTAAGCATGTGAAGGCCTTCCCCTGAGTGCAAATTACAAGTTAGGTCTCTTCAGGACAAAATCCAGAGAGATCTTGATCCTAGCAGGGGCTGGAGATAGTTTCAACTACAAAAGGATAACAAAAGAAAAAGCACAAATACATCTTAAAGAAAGATGAAGATGGCACGAGAGCCTTCAAATGGATGCAGCTTTGTCAGAAACAGGAAAAAAAAAAATCACAGGAAGAGGAAACCACAGAACACCAATTTGGGCAACAAAAGGCCTGCAAGAGGCTGATTATGGCCTTGATTAGCAACCCCTGCTCACTGCTCACGGCTGGAGCAAAAGGAACATCGCTGAGCAAAGCCATCCCTGGGAAGAGTTGAAGCAAGGTAGGTGCTGCGACAGTTTGCTGCTTTCCAAGAGAGGTGATGAGCTACAGGGATTCTTCACACATCCGATATCCGCGAGGAGAGAGCGCAGAGCATCCTCTTGCCCGTGGAAATGAAACTTGGCTCAGGAGCGAGACAGCACTGTTACAGTGGAGGAAGCGCCTACATCCAATTACACTGCCTTAATGAGTCTAAGAATAGATGAATATTTTATCGGCTTTCACCCGGAATATTTGGAGGGTTTTTCATTTCAGGAGAAAAGGAGGATGCAAATTCAAAGCAATGGCGCGGTGGGGCATCCAGCTGGTTCAAAACCAGCTGTGGACCCAGTCTTGCACCTCCACATCCTGATGATGTTGCTGGACCATGGACATGGCAAACCACGTGAGATCTCACCACCCCTCAGGCTGAGGCCATCCTCTGCCACCAGCAGTGCAAGGTCAGCCACAGGTTCGAGATACCTTCTTTTGGGGAGGATTGGGTGCAGTTGTAGCCATCTCCTGGGTTTCTGCAACAACATTCTCTGTTTGTGATCTGTCCTCCTGCAAAGAAACCTCGTGATATAATGGACCATCCTCCCCTTTCTGCAGACGGGTGTAGTAGTAATGGCTCAACATGCTCCTCTGTACACCCACTGATCTGGATCTTTTACTGACAGCTCTCCCTACAGCATGGTAGGGCATACCCTGAGCTAAGTAAGACCTGTCCGTAGCCATCAGTTTGGGGGCATATACTGGTTTATCTGATCTCCCTGGGCAAATTCCCTCCCTCCACCTTGAATTAAATCTAAGCATGAAGCAAAAGCGGCTGCATTTGTGTAGAGATACATGAAAGTGTCTGTAAAGCATTTTAGGATCCTTCAGGAAAAATGCTAAATACCTGTTCTATAATTCAATGTATGTTAATATATTCGCCGCAGATTTCGACTCTCCAATTGCACTGAAAAAAACAAGAAAATCGGTGCTTGCTGAAATGTTATGATGCCAAGGGACGGAAACGGTCCAGAGTCTCAGAATATTCACCCAAGTTTTGTACGAGGCGCAGTGAAAGACCCCAGCACAACCCACGCGCAGAGCCTGCACGGCGCAGGATAAGGAGCGAGCTCCGCACTCGAGCACGCCGAGTTTGACCCACAAGTGCCGAAGCCGCAAGCTGGACGCCGTTTCACATTTCTGTGGCTGCCAAGATCAAACCCAAAGCCTGCCCTCAGTCCTCGTACAGCGAGGGCCCTGGTCCTGCTTCGTTCCTCTGCTGCGTGCCAGGCGGAGAGACAGATTAAGCATATTTTTCTTGCTTATTTTTCACTGCGTCCTCTTCTAAAAAGCTGTACCCGAGGTGCTTCTATCCGCCAGCAGCTTTTGCCTGACATGACCTCGCGAGGACAAGGCTTCAGACCACAAAGCAAGAACACTCGCCCTCTTTTTCCATAAAGGCACACCATTAATTTCTACTGCTTCTGGACTACAACGTGTTTTTGTTCGCTGCTTGGAGCAACTCTGAGGACATAACTGCCCTTCAGCGTGCACGCAAGCGAGAGAACCCACCGCTTTTCCAACGTGCTCAAACGTGAAGACTCTCAGCAACATCGTACGTGTAACAGACTTGGCGCTATTTCAGCATGGGCTAAATTAGGGGAGCGTTTGAAACGCACTCACCTAAGCAATCAGTGCTCACACACAACACCTGCTTTTACGCTTTGAGAAAAAACAGAAAAATCACTGCTGCAGCATGTTGCACACGGGAATGCTCTCCTCTACTGTCCCCCTCCAATTTTCCGCACGTCCCTGGCAAAAGCGCTGCAATTCGTTTTCTCCCCCAGCATCTTTGGCTTCTCAGTGACCGCTGAAGTCAGCCACTTCGGGACCCCAGCCCCTGTCCCAAACCTCCGCCTGTTTTGCTGCGGTGCTACTGATAATACATCTCAGCCTGACAGCTGGAGCCCTGCCCGTGCAAACTCTTGAGTGCCTCAGCAGAGGGGCAGGAGAAGCACATTAAAGTGAAAGTATTATTCTCCAGCAGCGAAGCACCCTTTCCTCCCGCCTCGAGCAACAGCAACCCTTCCGTTCCTTTGGTTTCTAACAATATCTTCCTCCTGCTGCGGAGTTACAAAAGGCCCGACCTGAAAATCAGCTCTTAAAACAACCGTCAGCAGTTTTTAAAGCCTGTTAAGTAGTACACTGGAAGGAGAAGGGAAACCAACTCGCCTCAGAGGCAAGCTCCCGTTCAGCATCACTTAGCCACAGAAATTAAAATATGTATACATCAAAAAAAAAATACGGGTGCACATTGGTAAGCCTGAGAGTTGGCATGTCGCAGGATGGCAAAGCACGGGGTTTGCTGGCAGATGAACGGCTGCGGCACAGCCTCTTGCTGTGCGGTGAACAGAGCAAGACAGAGGGTCTCCAGCTGTTTCGTGGGAGGACAGTGGGAGCTGTCAAAAACCTGCTTCAACCCACTGACATAGAAGCATAGAATCATTAAGGTTGGAAAAGACCTCTGAGATCATCTAGTCCAATCGTCAACCCAACAACACCATGCCTGCTAAACCACGTCCCAAAGTGCCACATCCACATGTTTTCTGAACACCTCCAGGGATGGGAACTCCACCACCACCTTGGGCAGCCTCTTCCAATGCCTCACCACTCTTTCAGGAAAGACATTTTTCCTAANCTGGGGAGAAGAAAGAAGAGGACATATCTGCTAATTACAGGGCACAACGACGCCTCTTAACCACCAGCAGACGCCTTAACCATCTGCGAGCTCAATCCGGAGCGGCTCCAGGAGCCATGAAATGCACACCCTTGCTCACAGCTTAGTTCTAACCCTCTGGAGATCCTGGCAGATCCTCACCTGTAAACACACCGGCAGGTGTCACAGGAACTGGATGCAATCGTTAAAAGTCTTCGAAGACGGCGCGCTCAGATAGAAAATGTTTGACCAGCGCAAGGTAATGATGCATATCTGCAACAGGGCTGCAAAGCGTCAGCGGGAAGCGGGTATGCAAAAGCATACGCTGCATTCGTTCTGCTCTGAAGCAGAGAGAGTATCTGTACGTGTGCCATCGACAATGCATCAAGGATTTATTTAATTTTAATACACTCACTGGCAGGGACCCAGCGATAGTTCTGTGACCTTCATTTTCTCATTGCCCAAGTGTGTATTTCACACACCAACATATTATATACCTCCAGGTAATGAAAGCACATTTATAATGTGATAAACCACTATCCCTAGCTAGGCTCAGATGAACAATTTGAGAACTCTAGTGTTACCATTTTTTTTTTTTTTTCAAATGGAAGATTAAACCAAGAAAAAATTGTCAACTCTTTTTTTCTTTTTTTTTTTTTTTTTTTTTTTTCTCAAGGACTGGTACATGTTGCACAGCATTCGACAAGTACGCAGTTGAGAGTTTGAAAACCCAGATTCCTGAGAACACTGAGAAACCTGCCTAAGAAATATGACAGGGTTATAACATTTTAATACCTGGTTACTTTTCAATGCTACTCTCAGAAAATGTTTGCAAAACAGCCATGCAGGATCCCGTCTCTATTATCTCAATGCCGTCAACGCCAAGTAGATTTTGCCTTTTAGTAAATGCAGAGTAATAGTTAGAGGTCTTAGAGTTTCAAGACTGGAAAGCCATTTCGATGTTAAGAGCCTCAAGAAGCAATAAATTATAACATTTCAAAAAGGAGCTGGTTTTGACTCCAGTATTACTGAGCTAAATTACGTGTACCAGTACAGTACAGTAATTCTGCATGTAAGAAACGAGCAGCAGCACTTTGGTGATAAGGATAGAGAGGTATTTGTATTAATGAGGAAACATAAGCTCCATTTTAACGCAGACTCGCTGCAGCCATAACTCCGGAGCCGTTAGCAATGGCTCCTGGCTTTCTCCAGGGACCAACTCAGTATCGCTATCACATACTCCTCCAGAGTGATGAAAGCACATTATAGGCTGATAAAAGGCAATCCGTGGTATTTCTTACAGGCCTTCAAAGATGAGCAATTTATTAAAAAGAGCTTTTCAGGAACCTGGCGAAAACAAAACGTTCCTCATCAACACCTCACACCAAATCCATCTTCCCTTAAATAAATTCCTAGAGCCGGCGCGACAAAGTCACTCTTCCCTAATTGCCGCTGTTCCGCATTTGCCAATTACAAACGGTAACACCTCTGCGCTTGTCAGCAAAGATTTATCAACCCACTCCCGTGCCGAAAGGTCACACGAGTAAATCCGAGTGCACTTCCTAGCAAGCAGTTTGAGCAGGAACCCCTCCTCTCCGCCTGAGCAGTCCCGTTGCAAACAGCACACAAAACCAGGATGACATAACACGCAATAAAATAGCCTAAATAATTTTTAAAAACCCTGTAATTATCACAGTAAAAGAACAAAGCAGCGCTGAGACGTAACGAGCCTTGCTTTTCTTACCCTCCGTTCACTTATTTGCAACAGGTCTCCCAGGCACTACTGTGAATTAGAGTAATGAAGAGATGCTCCAGGGTTTGGTTAAAGGCTACCGCATCCAGCTGTGCATCCTTCATTAGAACAAAAAGAAACCACCAGAAAACTGAGGGTCTGATTCTCACTTACCACTGTAAACCACTCCAGCACTGTAAATGCGAGAATAAATTATACCCACGCCTCCTCTAACAGCGGCGTAAATGAGCTGTAATGGAAACGACGATCCAGCTGAAGATTTCAAGTTAAGAACTGAAGGAAACGCGGAGGCCAGATGTTTCGTTGTCTCGTGCCTCGTGCAAACGCTGTTCCACGTGCGGTGGAGTTGTTCACCTCTCCTTTGAACAGCACTTGGGAACTGCAGCGCCATGCGAGGCACTGAAAAAAACTAGGCATGGCAACGCCCAATAAATGAAGCGTCCAAAAACTCCTTTTACTGTGTCGGCACCTTCACTGTTATAAAAATCCCTCTCCTGGCCCACCTGCCGCCGTAATGCTCTCTGATTCACCCACGCAGCCGAGAAAAGCTTAAGCCAAGCCCCTCCGTGTGAAATCAGGTGAAATCACCTAGATGGGCCAAGTCAAGTGACACAACCAGGCCTCGCGTAGGGTGCGAGGAACCCCGCTCCGCACCGGCGTACCCTTATTGATGGCGGGTCGCACCACTTCATTGCAGGCACGTTGCTCCTTTGGCTTCACAAGGGACTCTGCAGATTGAGCGATGCCTTCAGTCGTCTGCGCTGACTGGGGTCACCACCCGACAACGCATCCCTTGTAGCAATGTGTCATCCTCAAAAGCCCCGAAAGAGAGGTGACCTTACAACAACGGGCTGACGGGGATGCAGGAGACCGGGGCAGGAGGAGAAGCCCAGCACAAGCACCTTGCCCTGCTGTCTTCCCACCAGTGCTCGCTCCAGCACCTGGCTGACCTTAACTGCAGCGCTAACATCAGTTTTTCCATTTTTTTTTTTTTTAAACACATAAGACTAAAAACAGAAGAGGTACCTGTGCAGCTCAAACATGACATACCTCGACAGCAGCACGGCACATTCAAGTCTCCCTGTGATTTGACTCTGGGATGTCTCCCTTCTGCCTGGGTCAGGACATCCTACTCCAGAAATCACGCTTATCCATACGCTAGACCCAATCCTACGGTCTGTAAAACCTTTTTCTCCTTTTCCTCCCAAAAATCTTGAGGGATTCTACTTCACCACTGAGACTCCAGAATCTGAGCCTGTCAACGTGGACTGAGAACAGAAAAAAGTCAAAAGACGCGTTCCAGGATTACACTATCAAACTGGATTAGGTGGAGTCGAAATATTTTGGTAGAGGAAGATTTTACAAGCTCATCTTTTAAATTACACTGCGGTGCTGAAAGCAAGTAGCACTCGGCATTTCAGTCAAAGCCTAATTCAATTTTACTCTGACTCAAAGTAAGAAAACAGCACATTAATCCCAAATCCCATAAACACAGACTTGTAAACACTCTCCACCGTCTTCCTCACCCACACCATGGAGGGCTGGCCTGCGTTTTCAAAGCCAGTGTGACAGCAGATGGTAGCCACCTAGTTCGGATTCAATGCAATCTGCTGCTGGTGGGGAAAAAATCTTGACTGCCTCTCTTACAAATGTAAAACCTGGGAGGTTCAACCCACTTCTTAGTTTTGTAAGATTTTTGGTAACAGTTTTGCCAACAGACCCAGCTATGCTCAGAAGAACACATGCTTCTTGTTCTCAGCCTTAACTCAACAGCAAAGAAACCCTCAGATAATTCTGGGAACGGTTAGTTGTCTGCTTGCTTAGCTCGTATTTTCAGTCTGGCTTTGCAACCTGCACATGCAGCGCTCACGGCAACACCATGACACAGACAGCATCTTACAGAAAATACAGATGCATTACGGATAAATGTTTTTTGTCGCAAAAGAACACCATGCTGGTGGCCTGCTGATGAACTCACTCCAGTCTTTTTGAAGATTGTTTTTGTATTGGGGGGCACCAAACTGGATGCAGGATTTTGCGTATGCAAAGCGGGTCAAGTCATTTCCCTCTGTCTACAGGGCTGTGCTCCTGTTTAGAGAACTCGGGATGCTGGTGGCTTCCCTTGCTGCCAGCATCCAAGGGCACGACCCCCCTAGTCCTTTGCAGCAAGATGCTCCCCAGGCAGCTCGTCCCCAGCCTGTACTGTTGCAAAGGGTTCTCCTTCTCCATCGAGAAGGGCAACGGAACTGGGGAAGGGTCTGGAGAACAAGTCCTATGAGGAGCGGCTGAGGGAGCTGGGGCTGTTCAGTCTGGAGAAGAGGAGGCTGAGGGGAGACCTGATCGCTCTCTGCAACCCCCTGACAGGAGGGTGCAGTGAGGGGGGTGTTGGTCTCTTCTCCCAAGTAACCAGCGATAGGACGAGGGGTAATAGCCTCAAGTTGCACCAGGGGAGGTTTAGATTGGATATTAGGAAAAATGTCTTTACTGAAAGAGTGGTCAAGCATTGGAAGAGGCTGCCCAGGGAGGTGGTGGAGTCCCCATCCCTGGAGGTGTTCAAAAAACGTGTGGATACGGCACTTTGGGACATGGTTTAGTAGGCATGGTGGTGCTGGCTTGACAGTTGGACTAGGATGATCTGAGAGGTCTTCTCCAACCTTAATGATTCTATCCCAGGTGCAGGACTTTGCATTTGTCCCTTCCAAATTTCACGAGTCTCCTCTGTTGGTCCATTGCGCCAGTTTGTCCAGGACCTTCTGAACAGCAATCCTGCCCTCCAGTGTACATTATTTATGCCTTCTTCATACTTGATGAGTATATTCCATCAGGTTGACAGAGATGCTAACAGAACAGGTCCCAGGATAAACCCTGTGGTGATCCACTTGTACACTGTCCTCCAGGTATGGCCCTCTGAGCCAGACCATCTGACTAATTTTTTACCATTTAGTTGTTGACTTCTCCTCACTGTTAACATCCCAGCTTGGATATGGGGATACTGTGGGAAACAGCGTTGAAAGCTACAGTCAAGGTAAACAGCATCCACTGTTCTCCCCTCACCCACAAACACAGTCATTTTAACTTACAAGACAATCAGGTTGGTCAGACATGATTTACCCTTGGTAAATCCATGCTGACTGTTCCCAACCTCTTTCTTTCCCTTCACATGCCCAGAAATTTGTTCCAAGAGGACTCACTCCATGATCTCCCCAGGGACGAAAGTGGCGGAGACTGGCCTGTAGCTCCTTGGGTCGTTCTTGTGGTCTTAGGAAGATGTGTGCAATATCCGCCTTTCTCCCATCACTGAGGGCCTCCCCCAGTCTCCATGAATTTTCAGAGACAGTAGAGACTGGCCTTGCTTTAACATCAGCCACGTCTCTCCGCACCCACAGATGGAGCCCATCAGGTCTCACAGGCTTGCAAGTAATCCCTGGCTGAACCCTTCCGCACCGCTGATGTTCCTCTGCGTCTCAAACCCCTTCACTAACCACAGAGGCCTGGGAGACCTTGCTGAAGACTGAGGCAAAGAAGGCACTGAGGACCTCAGCCGTATCTGTGTCCACTGGTGCTAAGTCATGCACCCCATTCAGCAACAGGCCACACTGCAAGAGCAGATGATCATCTTGCTGCCCTTGACGTCCCCTTGCAAGTGTCAACTCTAGGTGAGCTCTGGCTTTCCTAACACAAACCCTACATGCCTGGAGAACGTCTCCAACCTCCACCCTTGGAGCCAGACTCTGCTTCTACCTCCTGCATACTGCTTTTTTGCATATTGAAAGCAAAACGAACCACCCTGTTGCGCCTCTAGCAGAGGTCGTAACTCGATGCCAAAAGTGTAAAACCTCTTCAACCCCACTCAAAACTCAAGGATTTGATAGCTTTTTCTGTCCAAGAGATGAAAAACTGGCTAATGCTGCTAGTGATTAGTTAAGCCCCTTCACAGCAGCCTGTAAATAACCCTGGCTTGACACAAATGCCAATGGTCACAAAGCTTCAAAGTCCTTCTTCAAAACTGGGTAATTTTATTTGACTAGGTTTCTCTGTGCAGGAATGAATTTTGGAGGTTGATTCTATGTGATACAATCAGGATGTTTTAGTTCCTGGAGATAAGATGACACTTCTCCTCCTACCCACAGCTATAAGCTTTAGAAGCGTGACACAGATTTCCTACAAACCTACAAATGTTTGCTTCACTCTTTCAGCAGCCTCAACGTGCATTAACCGTATTTAAAAAAAAAATAGAAATCACTAACCTGAAGTTACAACATTTCTGTGATCCCTGATGTTTTAATAAACACTAAATGAAGCGCATTCATATTCTCACTAGCACAAAGCTGCCTTGCTTTGGTTTTCTCTCCTGGGGAGAAATGCAGCTCTGACTCCCCCCACGACTAATCACAAGAGCAGAAAGGAGAAACGGGGCAACCGGCTGATGAATCAGGTTGAGCTGGGAACTTCGGTGGAATACCGAAAAAAGTATCAAGACAAGAGACCAGAAAGCTCTACCAGCCATTCCTTTTCTTCATAAAACCATGTACTTGGGTTCCGGCAACACTCTTCCCCGACCCCACCCTGAACAATGCTTTTCAACACTTGGGCTTATACCCTCCTCCTATTATTCAGGTGAAGTGTTGAGGGCAGCAAAGACATACAAGGTAAAAGAGGAAGACTTTTCAATGTAATTGCTGCATCTTCTTGGTGCATTAACCCAGGTCAGATAAACAAATGTTAAGAATAAAACCTATCCCCAAACTCTGAAGCTATTCAGTATCAAAGATTTTTGTTTATTTCAACATTAAGTTGCTCATAAACCATCAATATCCACCTTCAAGACTTTAAAGGAACTGAAGAAGGAAGAAAATGATTGAGAGAACCTGCATTTCTTCCTCTTGGAGAACCTGAAGTCCCAAATGGCTCTAATCCTAACCCTGATTTGGGTCCCAGGTCAATCCCTTCTCATACCTCGCTTCAACAAGTGACGTAGTATATTCATTGCCAGCAACACACTTAAATTGAAGTATACCAGACCAGTGGCCCACCCTGGCTGATGTCCCACCTTCCTAAGGGACCAAAACTCTTCAGGAGATGGGAATGGGACCAGTCCATCAAGCCACTCCTTCCACTTTCTTCTGTGGAGGAGAATTAATAGAAACTGGCTGCAGCCTGGAAGAGGAGCTGGAGGAATTTGTTACTGACTTGCTCCTGTGCTAAAAGCAAAGGCGCAAAGCCCGTTTAACCCATTTAGATCCATCAAATTACATAAAGACTTCTCTGCAACTGTTTGATACACTCCTCGGTGAGCAGAGCAAGAACATCCTTTCCTGAAGCGATGCAAGGTTTTGCCTTTTCCACCTGCTCTGTCTTGGAAAAGCTTCTGTGGCTGAACTTAGCCTGCATCTGCTGCTGCTGCTGACAAATCAGCGCCGTTGTACTACAGCCTCGTTCACTGTCACTTGTCCTAGATTAGGAACTTTGGGGGCAGGATCTAAGTCAGCAGCCAGCGCAGATGGGCCATGCCAACGTTTAATCGAGGAAGGGTGCTACCAGGTGATGCTGCACCAGTGCCAAACCTCGCTCTGCCAAAACCACTCTGGAGACCGTCTGCAACGTTAACAGCAGTGAAAGAGCTGAACCACGGACTGGTTTCTCCTTTGGAGATGGTCTAGCTGCTTTTTTTGGTTTACAAGCCATGCGTCACCACTTCAGGGATTGTCGCTAGATGCTGGACTGCTGCCCAGCCTCAGGCTCCATCCGAGTGCACCGGTTCAGTCCCTGGCAAACCAAATCTACATTAAACCCAGCGCAATGCAGTCACAGCACAGACCATGGGCTTGAAATTATGTGCCACCTCTTGACCCATCAGTTCAACTCTTAGACCGTATCAAGATCAGGGGCTGAGTTTTAATGCCCTGGAGCCAAGAGAGAGACTACCCTCTGCCTCTTAACAGTGTGATTTCAGAGAATACACCTCTCCAGAAGTACTCTTTCTCACATTAAAGGTTAGACGTGGTTTCACAAGATTTATTTTCATGAAATAAGATTTTTATCCTCCTTTCTATAAATCATCTGATCTGACAGTATACTTCAGCTATAATATTAACTGTACAAATTCACATGTACCCAGGTAGAAATGTTAAACAGGGAATGCTCAAGAAGTGGAGAATGATGTGCAGGCAACTATGAGTGATACAGACGGATGGTAGGTTTAAGAGCATTACAGCATCTTGCTCAGAACAGAAGATAGGCACGTATCACCATCTTTCACTAATCATGTCGAAAAACTTTGGAAGAGATGAATAAATCAAAGGGATAATTAAGAAGGGCCCATTTTTGAAAAGGGACTGATAATCCAACTGCATATAATCGGGAGAAAGAAGTCAACACTTAGTCTTGACATCTCCTTCAACACAGCCTTCCACGTCCAGCCTCTGCCACATCGTTGCTACCTTTCACCTGGCAGCAATGAAAATTTTGCTTGAAACGGCTGTAAAAACGTGCAAGAGCTCTTCTTGCCTGTGCATGTGAGTACTTCCCCCCTTGCTGCTCACAGAACTGCAGTCGTGCTAGACCAATGGCAAGAATCACCAGCCATGTAATCTAACCACAAAGGTAAACAGCCTTTCAATCCTGGACCTCGAAGATTTGCTATTAGGAAAAATTAAGACTACTGGGAAAGCAACTCTTCTTGCACTAAAGTTCAGTCCAAAAGCAAAGCAGGCTACTCGGACACGGGGCTTTCCTCCTAAGCGTAGATCAAGCCCTCAAACCTCTTAAAGCAAAGCTCTCCAGGCTCACCCTATTTCCAGTATATTGATCCCAGGTATGCAAAAATCAGAAGCCATAATTATCACGTGTTTCGGAAGCAGACAATTTATTGTAACTTGGACTGAAATTACATGTCAGTGCGCAGTAGGCGAGATATTATTGCACCCCTGGCTACTTGGCCTATAGAGTAATAAGTCTGTGTGTGTCTATAGCTAAACGGGGAAAACCACAGTCGTCTAATAAGAATGCAATCCACTGCCTCAGAATGCAGTTTTGGCCAGATCTTAATGCTGTGGAAATTACATTTGTTTCAGCAATCAAATCTCCCTCTCATTACCTCACTGCTACTAAGCTTCTGATATAATTGACATGATCACTTATAACAGTTAGGAAAGTTTTGATTTTAGAACAGCCAATCTTGCTCTTTTTTCTGTAGTACTTTAGAATCATGGAGTCATAGAATCATTAAGGTTGGAAAAGACTTCTGAGATCACCTAGTCCAACCGTCAACCCAACACCACCATGCCTACTAGACTCATCCGTTTACACAATCAGATTTTTTTCCATATAAATGCTTCTTTCTAGGAAAATAAATTCAAAATAGTTCCAATTTGCCAGGAATTAAGAATATAAATAGAGCGAAAGTCACCAAAAGAGTTTCTAAAAGGACAAAACCTCTTGCTGTTTCACCTAAGAGGATCAGGCATCCTGATTATTCCCGTCTGCAGAAGAGCTTGTCCCTAACACAGCGCCACAGAGCACTACTGCCCCTCTGAACGCTCTCATTCACACCTGGCCGTGCCCACCACCCTGCAGGGACATCCTGTGGTTCTCCCCTCTCAAGCACAGGCCAGGGACATGACAGCCTGAGCTGTGACCTGCCCTGCCAGCCAGACTGAATTCTGGCCTCCAGAAACTCTTCTCGGTGATGAAACGACTTTCACAGAAACATTTCTCCCAGCGGTGAGAACAAGGCTGCCTGTTATAAAATCCTGTCCCACCAACAAACAGTTCTGGCATCAAGCCTTACCATCCTCTGCCAGCAGCTGAGGCAGATAAAACTTTTCACAGAATCACAGAACGGTTTGGGTGGGAAGGGACCTTGAAAGGTCATCTGGTCCAACCCCCTGCAGTGAGCAGGGACATCTTCAACTAGATCAGGTTGCTCACAGCCGCGTCCAGCCTGGCCTTGAATGTTTCCAGGGATGGGGCATCTCCCACCTCCCTGGGCAACCTCTTCTAGCTGTTTCACCACCTTCGTCATAAAAAATTTCTTCCTTGTATCTACTCTCCTCGTATCTTTAGCTCTTTTGACTTCCAGGTTCTCTCTGCACAAACTCCTCTTCCCTTGCACAGGGACTCTCTTACTCCTGTAGGAGTTACGCATTCCTCTGCGCTTGCAGGCTTACTGCCGTGCTGCTCAAAACCAGGCTGGCTGAAGAGACAGCAAAAAATTTTAATACAAAGAAGCTAAAAGCTTATACATCTGGTATTTTCTCTTAACACCTCTTCAAGCATTCACTGTTCATTGAGCCTTTCATTTCCTTCTCAAGTAACCTCCCACTGAGTTAAACCAACACAATCGAACAAAATTGGAGTATACGGAGCTCGCGTAGATCTACAAAACACATGGAGATCTATCACACACCCTGCCATAATGCCGTGCTCTGCGATGCCTTGGATGCCGCGCTGGGATCGGCAGCAGCTACAGGAGGAAAACCAGAGCCCTGGACTCAGATTATGGCATCACTTCTGCCAAAGACTTACTTGTAAAAGAGCCATGCTCCTCTGACATCTATGAGCAGAGGGGATGATGAAGCTCAGTGCATCACGGATTGATATCTCCTGGTGAACGCACTCATGGATTCTCCAACACACCGCGTGGCAGCTTGTACTCCATGGGGACCGTAACAGGTTTTTCTCTCCCCTCTGCTTTCATGGACTCTGCAACCATGTGGTATCTTCAAAATCTACACTGAAAAATCTGGTTGAAATTGGTCAAAAAGCTACTGCTGGGACTGTCTCTGTGTCTCCTACACACACGTTGATCATCACAACAAGCATCAACTAATTTCAAAAAAGATTAATGATCAAGTGCTTTATGCTATGCTTTTTCATGATTCAGATGCATTTTCCTTGGAAAAAAATCAATAGCACATCAACAAAAGAAGCTAAAGATCACCATGGAAAATGCTAATCAGGTTTTGTCCGAAATTTTTTAAGAAGTAATGTAAATGCAACCACTATTTCTTCTAAATATTAGTCACCCTGTTCCGCAGACATTTGAGGAAAAATAAGTAAAATTGGCAAGGACCAGCCATACTTCTCTCTTTGTACTGGAAGAAAACCTGGGTGTCCCTAAGCTTTCATGGCAGCAGGTGACACTGTCACAGCAGTGACAAAGCTCCCACCAGCTCTCACCAGCGTGCTAGGTTCACTTCACACTGCAGCTAACTTTAGACATCTTTTTATTTCACTTGACCACAACACCCTGTTCTTCTGGCCCCTCTGCCACATTCCTCAGTATAGATACTGTCTGGATTTTCACAGTCCAGCTCTCCCACTACCCCACATCTTGGTCTCAGCTTTGCAGTGCACCCTTCCTCAGAGCTCCACCTTGTCCATATTTTACCATTTACCTCCTCAGGAACACGATACCTCAAAAGTGCTTATTTTAAGCAACTCAGAAGCTCTTCAGACCTATGCAAAACAGCAAGTCAACTCTCTGCCACTCCCCGATTCAGTTTCTGCACCAAACTGGGACATCCTTGGGATCTGTGAAAGGAGCGTTGAAGATGTCACCTCCTCCTTCACACTCCTCCTGGACTCCATCCTTCTCTTCCACTGCTGGCTTTCTTAAAAGCTCACATGGTCAGACACCTGTGTCAAGGCAACGCAGTATTCTTTCCTCTCCTGCAGTCCTCATGGCGGCAAAAGTTAAACATGCACATTTTTGTTTCTTTCTGGTGAAAATTTCTCCGCCTTACACGCTAAGCACAAAAACACACAAGTTGGAGAAAACTGTGTATGTCCAAGGAACAGGTACACCCTCTTTGGGACAGGATGCAGTATGAGCCTGATCCTCTCTCCACAAGCATGTTCAGTGATGCAGCACTCTCTTAAGAGAACTCTCTTAAGTGTACAGAGATGCCCCGAGTAACCCTACATCGATCAACACCATCCTTTGAAATGCAACAAGCAATTTTCTCCCAGCACATCAAACCCACCTGCACAACCAGGTACAATTCCAAAACACTACTGCAGGTATCCACTCCAGAACCACAGAATCATAGAATCATTAAGGTTGGAAAAGGGACCTCTGAGATCATCTAGTCCAACCGTCAACCCAATACCACCATGTCTACTAAACCATGTCCCAAAGTGCCACATCCACACATTTTTTGAACACCTCCAGGGATGGGGACTCCACCACCTCCCTGGGCAGCCTCTTCCAATGCCTCACCACTCTTTCCGGAAAGAAATTCTTCCTAATTTGTTAGTAAGTGAAAAATAACTAAATTCAAATTAAACCAATTATGATAAGACCCAGCTCCCGTTCTACCGACAACGAAATTTCCACATTCTGGCTGCAAGGTATGCAAGTCTATGGGCTCTGGACTCTGCCAAGGCAACACATGGATATCACAGGGACCCTAACAAAGGCTGACACCAGACGCTTTCCTTATATCCTCTGCCAGGTCTCCTGTGTGCCGGAATATTCAACCGCCTCTATTCCCATCCCTGAGAAAATACCCCCCAGCTCTGCCTTACCCTAACTGATGGGTGAAGTCAATTTGCGGAACACCGATCGACAGAACGCAGCGGCCCAGGTGACACCAACCACCGCAGGTGCTTTTTATTTCCAGCGTTTAGACGCTCTGAAGTCACACCTAATGGCTGCTGAGCAAAGCCTGCAGAGCCTGGCATTACGAGCTGTGTTTCTGCTTTCTCAGAAAGCCAGCAGTTAATGGCATTCAGACTGAATTGAGAATCATGAAAATATCTTTATTAAGCATGTCAGAAAACGTAGCAAAATGCTGTGTTGAACAATTGGCCGTAGCAATGCTACTCAGTTCTGCAAAGTGAGTCTGTATCACATCTGATGTGTTACATAAAATATATGTCAGCGTTTTCCTGGCAATAACAATACAGCAGTTTCTGAAAACCTTAACACACTGCAAATAAAATATTTGCAATGCACTTGGAATTGTGGTCACCGTGCAGCTTAACACACTCAGCTGTATACTCACATGTCTCCATTGCCTTAGAAGAACGCTGAATAAGCCCACCTTTTTACGGAGCTGGGTCTTAGGTCTTCTTACATATTTCAGGTATAAAAGAAACATGTATTTATTTAGCTCTATACACATTCCTGCATATAAGCATATGCCCCTAGGAAAAAAAACATGAGATGAAAGCACGGAAGGCAGGCCAGCCTAAGGAAGGAGATACAGGCAACAAAGTTTTTTATGAGGCTTGAAAATTGCTGTGATTAGTCAAGCTAAGAAAGAAATCAGAAAGATTAAGAAAAAGATGGATGGTTCATATAAGGACAGGAGGGAAAACACTGTAGCAAGAGGATGGGGAAACAGAAAAAAAAAACCAACCAAACAAACACCAAACAAAAAACCAAACAAACAAGCAGAGAGGACTGACGCTAAAATGAGATCAGTATTGCCTGAGGTCAGAGAAGAGTACCAGGAGCCAGGAATGTACCCTCGGAGTTCATCAAGTATGTGATTTCTGCCTGGAAATCTGTTCAGTCGGAGCTCTTGTTGCTGTCTGTTACGAGGCTTTCTGAATCCATCCACTGCTGACTGCCGGGCCCGCACACCCACCAGAACACATCTCCGCAGCACGCTTTCACCAGATCAGAAGCTGCTTTCAGCACGCAGGTGGATGGAGAAGCCCTCCTACTTAACCCAAGCACAGACCAACAGAGGTGACCTCCAGAGACTCCTTGTGACCTGACCCTACGGGACAAATTCCAGTTCACACCAGCATTCCCATTGACTCCAACGGGGCCAGAATTTCATAGAACCATAGAATCATTAAGGTTGGAAAAGACCTCTCAGATCATCTAGTCCAACCGTCAACCCACCACCACCATGCCTACTAAACCATGTCCTGGAGTGCCACATCCACACGTTTTTTGAACACCTCCAGGGATGGGGACTCCACCACCTCCCTGGGCAGCCTCTTCCAATGCTGGACCACTCTTTCAGGAAAGACATTTTTCCTAATATCCAATCTAAACCTCCCCTGGCGCAACTTGAGGCCATTGCCTCTCGTCCTGAACCTAAGGGTGTGAGCTGCACTGGCTCATCCTGAACCCCACAGAGGTGCTGATACCTCACTGCTGAGCTCTGAGCAGAAACCTCTTCCCCCAAAGGCATGTCCCCATCCAGCCTCACTCATCTCACAGCCCAAAAGCTCCTGCTCCCCGTCCCCCCCAAGGCCCAACAGCGATGCTGCTGCGTTACCAGTAAAAATCTCTCTGGCACAGCAAAAAACCAAGAACAAAATTCAACTTAACTTGAAAAGGAGCATGCAGGCACACTGCACTGATTCTGCACCGGTTCAGGTTAAATTCAGCATTTCATTTACAGCAAGAATTTCCAACTTTTCACACCGCGATATCCTAGGACCACCACATACACAGGGCTGGGCTGAAGCAACTGGAAAAGGAAGAGCTGTGTACTGCATACACCCAAACCCCGCAACGCTCACGCTCAGGAGCACTGACAAGAGCTGGAGTGGGTTGGTGGCTGTGCTGTGTTTCAGCTACCTTTGAAGAGATGGACATCAGCAGAAACAAAGCACTTGCGTTTCTGTGAGTGCAGTCATCCCAGGAGAGCACTTCTGAAAGGTTTAGGAAGCCTTTTGATTAGAAGGGAAATTGGAAATCCTAGCTACAGATCCTAGCACATAATAGGCAAAAACCTGCTGTCACCAAAACTACCCATTTAATTTTTCTCACAGCTCTACCACAAAATGAGTTACACAGAAAAACAGATTAAGGAGAAGGAAAAACAGAAAGGGCTGTTGGCGTGGTCTCGCTACCACCTCCACGGACACTCCCTGCTTCAGGTAATTCTACCTTTGTCTAAGCCTACCACAGAAACCGCCACGCTTACCTATTTTAACTGTGATTTCTCTTCAGAGGTGACGCGACTGGGTTCTGATTTTGATCCACCTCGACACCTATCGAGGCTCCTGATCTTACAAGTAGTGCGAGCTGCCTCTCCCAGCCTTTCCAGCTCTGCTTCTTCCTTGAAAAACTGCATCAGATGACTTCTTAGCCCTAAACCCAACAGCTTAAATAAGTCAGTCCTCCCAAAAAAGGATGGTATCCACACACATTTGGTGGTGGAGAGGTTGAATTTCAGTAGTACTTCTTTGCTATTGCTATAAAAAGGAAAAAAGGAAAAAAAAAAAAAAACAACAAAAACCACAACAAATAACTAGATGGCTGGACCAGTCTTGAGCCAGAACAGCCTGAGTGACTTCTCCCTAGGTCCTCCATCTGCGAAGCTTTGCAGTGTGGTGGACAGCATCCACAGCACAGAGAAGCTGGCATGTTAGTAACTTGTCTTGGGCAGAGACCCAGCTCATCCTGGGACCTGGGGGACCAGGCGAGGACAGCAATGGGCTCTAGGGGCAGAGAAAAAAGAGTTGAGGAGGTGAAACTTTACAGGAGCAGGATGGTGGGGAGATCCGGCAGGCCCACTGGACATGCAAATTTGCTTTCCTTAGATTATTTAGGGTCTCCCCCTAAATCTTCCTTGGCCCTGCCTTGTCTAACGCTGGCCTTGCCAGAGACACTAATTTTCCCTGCCCCATCTGTTTGGATTTGCTTACTTACTAATTTATACAACGTCTAGCTCCATGGTGGCTAAGCATTTTAATCACAGTGATTAACACACTGAGCAAGAACAAAACAAAAATGGTTAATCAAAGGCTATTAGCAGTGTTTGAATGTCTAGACGCTGCTTTTTACACATGAATGCTGGTTAACGATCATCTCCCCGTAACGTTCACACGGTCTCTGATTTATTCCTTCTTCTGCCAGCACTGCTGTTTGCCACAACCACATCAGGGATTTTGACCCATTTGGCACTGGGAGAATACAATACACTCCTGCAGGAAACACTCACGCTTTTCAGCCTGTCTGAAGTGCCACGAGCAATCACGAGCAAGAGAAAAACCTCAGGAGAACCAGCACGCTCTGCCTCAGAGCACAACAGCGCACCGGAGGTGCAAACGACGCGCCAAACTCTCCGTGCCTCCAACACAAAGAGGATCCTTCCCGAGTCCAGGAGCAGGACTGATCTACAACAAGGAGAAATGCCCAAAACGGTCATTATTAGATGCACGATGTCCTAACTAGTGTTTGTCACAACAGGAGTATTATTCATACATGCAGGTATGGAGTTGGGTAGTAACATAAGCCTGGGCTTGCTCGTACAACCACCGTTACGTGAGCTGGCAGCTCACCTCTTGGGTGCAGTACCCACCACCCCTGAAATTATTGCCAGCATCGAAATGGAGCCCAGTGCCCAGCTGGGAATCAGAGCCCCCCTGGGGGAAACAATGTCCGTACACAAAAAACAGGCTCTGGGTCGAGGACCCCTCACAGATGCCAGTCAGAGGGTACACAAGGAAGCGAGGGGATGCCCTAATACCTGGACAAAGTACTAATTTGGGAAGCACGAGCCTCTAAGAATGAGCTACCTGGGCAGGGAAAACACATCTTGTCTGTGTTCGTAAAGCCCTGTGTAAATTAACAGCCTGACACAAACAGGATTTAAAACAAAAATACAAGTGCGACTACAGGGTTTATTGCTTTCAATACATCTCCAGTGGTTTACACTGTGAACACAGAGCTGAATGGCTTCATTGACGAGTCACAGCTGCTTAAGGTAAAGCATAAATGTAGGGGGTTTTTGGTTGTTTGGGTTTTTTTTTTTAATAGTTAACGCAACTAAAACCAGCCAAAACAGTTTGGCTACCCTTCCACGTTTCAATTCAGCTGCCTTCAACTAGTCCTCCTGCCACTTCTGTCGCTGACCTCTTTTCTGAGGTCCCTTGGGCGAAACGACAAGTTTTATTTTTCTGATGAAATAGGGCACCACAGCTGCAGGACTGGACTCTGGGCTGGTTCTGGGTGCAAAAGCCTCTGGTAAAAGCCGAATGTTGGGTAAACGTGCACGATAGCCGGTAAAGTTACAAAAATGCTACGATCCCATGCCTGCGCACAGACATTCATCTCTCTCTTGCGATAACGAAAGGTCTATTTGGTGGTAAACTAGAAGGAAATTCAATGAGTAGCACAAGGAAATACCCTTGCTCTGCTCTGGTTTTTACCTCCCTTCTCCAGCAAATCACCGCTTCAGGGACATTAACCGGTTTAGCTTCATCTTTGCTTCGTTAGAAGTGTATCTTTATAGCAAGACAGCAGTTTTGAGGTTTTTGTCTCTGGGTGAAATCCTGTGGCAACATGCATGTATCCGAAGTCACGGTGCTGTGCAAGCGAGAAGACGACAGCCATCTCAAGATGGACCTCAATTAGCTCAGTCGAGATCCATCTCCAGTCACTTAGGTCCCTTAATACAGCATTACCAGCCACAGAAAGTAATAACCACACTGAATCTGCACATTATTAATTTAAAAAGGCTGGCTGGTAGATCCTTACATTGACCATCCCAGCTTTCCACCAGTTCTACTCCATCATTGATTGTTTATTTATTATTTACTATCTAGGTGTCTCTGGGACAACTTAATAGAGTAAGATAGTCTCTCATCTCATCCCTGATAATGAATGTAATAAATAACTACAGTAAGCATTATAATCAATATTACACTCTGCTCACATCCCAGAGAACACGAGGTCTGTGGCCTGCAGTCCTGCTGGAGCAGAAGGGTCTCCATGGGATCCAGGTCTGCTTAGTGCTCAGACAGAGCAGGTGAATTAGCCGCGGTGGGCTGGGATACCAGGGGACAACCGTGCTCTCCAGAGGGCTGGGAAGGCATCGTGCAGCTCATGGTTTCATGTTTTGTCTGAGATATGAAACACAGGTGCCTGCTCGCTTGCGCTCACTGCAAGCAGACCTCGAAAGCAGCGGTAACGCTGTCAGCACCCCACGGGAAATGCAAGAGGAGGTCGCTCAGAAATGTAAAGTACCATAAAGACAAAGAAAGGGTGGGAAGAGACGTCAAAAGTATATGCACGGAGTAAACGTCGGCAAAGAAGCCTACAGATTCGTTTCTGTTTTGAGAAAATAAGGTATTTTAAAGGGAAAGTACTATTAACTGCCCAAGACAAACAGGCTGAAGCTCCTTGGAATTTTCCTACCTGTAATGCAGGATCACGGAAAGCTCTTGAGATACTGAATTCAACTGCTTTTTTGCTTTGTTTCCTGCTCTTATGAATTCAGAAGAACCCCACACAAGTTTTCACACTGCCCCTTGCTGAAGCAATGATATTCCTCAAGTCATCCACCAGCCCTTCACCTTCTTCCTGACCTGCTCCTGCACCGACAGCTCTAAGGCATAAGCCATAAAACCATGTTATCCAGAAGCTGAAATCAGAAACAACCTTTTTTTTTTCTTTAAAAAAACAGCTATCATCTTTGAGATCAGTTATTACACCACTTGGTAGCCTCTCAGAAAGTATTTAGCCAACATATCTTCTTGCAACGCTCACGATCCCTTCTCCCTGCTTGCCCTCTTACAGGATTTTTCTTCAAATCAAGCCGTGCATCTTGCAGCTGGGATCATAACCTGCTGCAGTGAAATCAGTGGGGACCCAATTCTCGCTAGACCCTGCGGTGAGTACTCCGTAAAGCAAAAAAAAAAAAAAAAAGAGAAAACCAAGAGAAACCACAGCTTAATGACTCGGCTGGGAACGCATCCTTCCTGCTGAAGCTATTCCTGGTTTCACGCCAAGGCATCCCTCTGTAAAATCACCCCAGGTACCCTGTTCATTAGCACGTGCATCCCAGGTGAGAGATGGTGTCTCATCCTGAGGGGGTATTGCAACGCCCGTGAAATCCTTCACGCCAAAACACACTTCGACTGCAGAGTAACGCATTCATGCTACAAACTCCAACAGCGGAGGCGTACTTTCTCTCTCATACTCCTAAAGTCCAATACACACAAAACGTTATCACCTAATAAAAGCATCAAGAACAAACACAAGTTTTCCAAATCTCCTTCACTGTGCTGTTCAACTCAGGTTCTCATCTGACTGCAGTCCTGGTACTAACTCTAGCCAGAAGACAAATTCACATATAAACCCTAGAAACGGCCAGTATAAGTATTTGTCAGTATAAGACAAATTCTCAGCTGGCATTCCTCTGTTGATGTGTCACCAGGAAAGAACGTGTTCCTCCACGTCTACACCACAGGGAAGCTGAAAAACTGATTTTGCAACATTCAGTATCTTGCTCCACTCAAAAAGAAGAGTCTGCACAGTTAATCTATGGAAAAATACTTCTTGCACGGGTATTTTCTGGCTCTGCAAGGGGCGGAAACTCACCCCGCTGGTTTCAGCTCTTCCAGGATAACTTTATATGTCTAAAGCTCAAGCGACTGAATGAGATCCTGTTGTACAGATGAATTTGCATGAAAAAAAAACCACCCAGCTGTAATTGTCCTGTTCTCGATTTTTGCAGGAAAAGTTTCAAACGCTCTGAATTCACGTCCTTACGTGGGGATCTCCCTGATCAAAACAGCAAGGAGATGCCAAGTGAAGCAAAATTTTCTAAGTGGCGCTGAAGAAAATCTTACTAAACTTCAAAACCCCTCACAGGACTGAAGTGTCCATCACAGGCTATTAAACACACACCACCTCCTGCTCAGGAACTTTCTAAGCCGCAAATGCCAGATGATGGCACGGTAACCTGGAGGAAAATCACGACGCACCTGCCGGGATCCAACGCCTCTTCCGAGGCCACCTGTGCTCTTTTCTGTTCACCATCAGAAACACGATAATGAGCTGCACAACGTTTTGGCCTCAGATCTCTGAAGATACAAACGCTTCAGTTGCACTTTCCTATACCTCCACAAAAGCTCTTTCAAGCATTGTGAACTGTTTTCAATAACTGGTAGGGTTAAAAAAAAAAAAAAAAGGAAAAAAAGGTACTTTATGCTCAAATTGGAACTCCATTAAAAACACCAAACATCGATGCTTCTTTGTGGTTTCTTCCTTCAACTCGGGCAGTCATTACGGATCACAGGGAGCTCTCCACAATAGCTAGTTATACCCGTCACCCAGAGCCCTGACCCATTCAGGACACAGAGTTATTTCTTTAATTCACCAAAGGCAGGATCGAATGACTGCAGGACACCCCAGGAACAGCCCCCATCAAAGCCAATGCAGAGCAAGAAAACCCACTGCCGAGTCTGGAAGGGCAGGGTAGCAAACGGCCTCGTTTAGATAACCCCGATGGTTTGACCCAAGGAGATACAATCTCATCAGATAACAGAACTCCTGCAGGGGGGGGAAAAAAAGGCAGGAGATCATAAACTGGCAAAAGCTGTCTTTGCCAACTGAATCCAGAGGTTTGAGATGTACCTAGCTCTTCGCGTCTGCACATCAGCCCCATTGCTGTGGTCCGTGTAGCCGCAGAGATGCGCAGAATGGGGCGCGCTGTACAGAGGAAAACAATAGCTACTCCACAGGTCTGAGTAAACAGCCTAATTTAAAGCAGATATTTCTTTCTATAATTCCACTCATATGATTAGGAAGAGTAATATATATCCTTTAATGGGCAAATAAAGTAATTTCGGCATTATCATTAGAATCATCGAGCAAAGGATGCATGAGCAAATTTTATGTTTGGGATGGTAAATTTTCATGGTCATTCCCTGCTCCTACGAATGTGGTTTTCTGAAATCTAATATAGTGCGCAACAGCGCTTTCAGCGAAACCAGCCTAAATTGGTCAGGCTTTTAAGTTGCATTTCTATTATGAACCTTCTCTTTTGTTGCTCTCTTCTCAGCTAGTTCTTCATTATTGGTAGGAAGAGGATCCTAAATGACTTCTCCTGCAATGAATGCCTCTCTAACTTACATCACTATTAGCTTCTCGGCTGCGGACACTTTTCAAAACTTACCACCTGTAGAGTTACGCTCCCCCAGTTTTGGGTTAATGCTAAGGGCCCCGAGCGGGACGGCTGCCTGCTGAAGACCCAAGCCGGGACTAGCTGGGGTGGAAAAGTTGGGCTAGCAAGGCTGCGTCACAGCCCGCTGGCATCCAAGTCTCCGTTTGAGAGTCGGAAGACTCTTTGGCTAAGAAATGCCAATGCTATGTTTTTCTTCCTTCGATTATCACTAGTTCTCACCCCTTACGCCCGGCTGTCTGCTGGAGGAGCTGGCTGGGCTCAGATGGGCTACAGGAGTATGGGCAGCTGCCAAGCTCTGCCTCCGCATTTGAGGCAAATAAGGTGAAGGTACCCAAGCGCCAAAACCTTGAAACTTCACGAGGGTCAATGGCTGGACGTAACCCCAGCAGACGATGCTCAACGAGCAGGCAGAGTCAGCCTGGGACAGGTAGGAACTCCCTCAGCAAATTTCTTAAGTGACCCGACAAAGTCCGCATGGAACAAAGGAAATACTGAAACTTGGGGGGGAAAAAAAATTGCTGTTTGCTGGCTTCTGCCACTCAGTGCAAGTAGCCCAACACTGGAGACATTCCGTTTGGAAAAAAAAAAATAATAATAATGACCGCAGCAATTCAATGCACTGATTACACAGAACCCCCAGGTTTGGGAACAGGTGAGAGTCCAAATAAAACACTTTGACCTACCTTAGCAGTACCGCTGACGAAAACACCACCACCTTCCAAGCCCCAAGTCGAACACGCTCCCGCAGAAGGCAAATGGGCAAAGAGCAGAAGACAGAAGAGCGGCAATGCCGAGGGAGGAGGACATTGCTCGTCTCGGAGCTCTCGCTGGGTATCGGAGAACCGCACCTGCTGCGCAAACTTGCAGTTACAGTTAACACAGATTAAGTGTCTGACCGAACGGTTTCCTCTTGGAAAAGGGATTGGAAGAAAAATGATTTTTTTTTCAAAGGTGACTGCTCTTTAAGCCCAATCGGTAAAAATCCCCAGTTTTATGACGGTGAAATTGCTCCTAAGAATGCAGACTTCTATTTTGAGCCACTAACAGATGTTTTCACTGAGGGCTTAGGACAGGAAGAATACAAATGCAACGATAATGGCAGCCTAATGAAGTTTAGTCTTCAGTTAATTCACACAACCGATTAATACTATACCCAGTGGAAAGCGTCACCAAGGCATGAACCCTTTCGTTGACTGCCAGGGTCAATGCTAGGCAAAATAGCCAGCCTAAACACGTGCATTTTAGTTCTTTACTAGGGACGAATAAGCACGCTGTTAAGAGGGCTGGGGTCCTTTACGAGCAGTGGCGCGCAAGGACCAGCGCCGGACCCCAGCCAGAAACACAGCCCCGATTACAGCACGGCTCCTCCAGCAGTCAGGAGGCTTAAACAGCTTTCTGTTCAAGTGAGTCCCACTTTCAATGTGGGAAATGGCACTAATTAATGAATTTTCAATCGGTACATCCTCCTTCATCAATTCCTACGTGCAAAACGGCAGCAGCTCCCCTCCGAAATAAAAGTATGATTTCGCCTTTCCTCTCCCTTTCCCCCAAAACGAGCTTTCAGGACGGTCAAAGCAATTCATTCCAAGCAAACAAAAGAGATGTGAACCTTCCCAGTTTTTTAGACACCTTTGTTAGGAGTGCTGGTTTACAAATCCCCTAATCCCCTGAAAGGAAAGGGAAAATAATCCAGTCCCAGGCAAAGAAGTCAGCAAAGCCATCAGAAATTAAACTTAAACCCTGAATTCAGACTCCCTGCTGCAGTTACATCGCTCCCGATAATTGTAGTAGCTTTTTTTTTTTTTGCTCTGAGAACACAGTTAAATAAAAACAAGAAAAATATAAGGGTCAGAAATAAGTTGCCCTCACTGCTGAAAAACTGGTCACTGCCCAGGAACTGCAAAGAGCCGGTTCCTGGTTAAAGGAGGAGCAGGGAATTACGGCGAGATCTGCGTGTTCAAACAGAAAATGCAGTGGCTCATTCCAGGCAGAGCTTGATCGCAACAACGAAAAATAATGAAAGCCTTTAACGAAGCTCTCATTGTGCAACAAGCCATACCAGGAAAACAAAAACGAAAAACCCACAA
>VZTL01077945.1:0-15858 GCA_013400535.1 Scopus umbretta
TGAAACCAGGACACCTTGAAATTCTCAGACACAGCATTAATAGTTAACAGTACATGGCCTTATATCCACTGAAATTAATGGTAACATCTTAAGGAGTATCAGAGCATACAAAATTTAGACTTTACTTAGAACTGGTTATCCCAAAATAGACAAGGGCTATTTTTCCTAGAAAGTACATCTTAAAATAGCAATGAATTATACTGTCTCTGCAGACAGTTACAAATACACTGAGTAAAAACATTAAAAAAAAAAAATAATAACCCTCCAAAGATTTACTTTGGAATGGGCCAAGTTTTTAAAAAACTCATGGCATTATTAGCCTCTAAAATAATGAAAGCCTCTAAAGATACAACACGCTTAATCAATACAATAAAATCTCCTTTATACCTGTTGTGAATGCCACAAGTTTATACAACGGCAGAGAACTTTTAATATAATTACCTTTTGTGCAGCAAGATGGAGAGCAGTTCTTCGGTTACGATCAGCTCTGTTAACATCAGCTCCAGCCTTCAGCAATGCCTCTGCACAGTCCAGCCTGTCAGCCAATACACAGTACATAAGTGGAGTTCTTCCAAACTGGTCCTCTTTATCTTTCAGCTCAGAGTTTCCTAGAAAAAATAAAAATTATAAAAAAAAATCACATGAAACAATTACGTTTATGAGTATCTATGAGTAGTACTTCTTTATTAAAAGGGTACTTAATTAAAAGCAGTACTTTCTTATTGTAAATGAACAGAGTGGTCAAAATAAAGGAGTGTAAGATAAACCCAAAGTTACTACTTTTTACCCTGTTTTTATTGACATTTATAGGACATTTCAAAGCGTATTTACAGAAAAAAGTACATTCAGAAAACATTAGTTCTGCAAATACAACTACCACCAGTAACATTCTGCAGCAGCATAATTATAACTGATTTTTAAATAGTTATACGGGCCTTGGCTGCAAAGATTACTTTAAAAAATATCAACAGCAAGTAAACTAAATAGTTCTTCTGCAACCCGTGAACACTGTAACTAAAACAAGCTTTGAAGCCTACTGACAGCAATGTTTATTTAAAAAGCATAAACAAGTTAATATTACTTCAATACCATTTCATAGTGCCTTACAATATGGAAACTACCGAAATACTTCTCAAGCTTTCTTGAATTGATACAGTTAGTAAAGCAGCAATTAAGCTAAATAAGAAGTCTGAGGTCCTATTCAAAAAAATATATATATTGTATTCCCATTCACAGTCAAAAAAAAAAAACAAACCCAAAAAACAAACACTAAACCAGTGCGCATCCTCCACTACAAAGTTTCTTATTTCTATTATATCACCACAAAAAAACTAGCACCTATAAACTCATGGGTGTCAACTATCCTACACATCCCAACTCTAAATACATCTCCCATGTAGCAACGTCATCTACAATCATTCAAGGAATATTGAGTTTTAACAGGTAAGTTAGTTTTTCTTTTTAAAAATTCCCTTGTTTGCATGACTGTTGATGCTTCAGAAGAACTCCAGCAGAGGCACGCTTCTCCTTTAATCTCCACTTTCCTCCAGCACATTATACTTATCTACATATCCAGTAACTATTCTCCATTATAATTTCTATTGAATCACCCAGCAGAAGAGTCAAGCAGATTAAATGTGAATCAAGGAGAATATCAAGGATTAAAATTCATTTCCTACCAACCAAGCCTCTCAGAAAAACCACTTTTAAGCAAAATATTGCCAGTTAAAGCAATTATTTGCTTACCCACTTAATTTCCAAGTTCCTCTAAAACCACTGAGTGAATACCATGTTGTTCTCATTATTCATTCTGTAACACGTTCTTTTGCTCAGAAATTGTGATTTACACTGAGAAAACTCTTTCTGTTCTGTAAAAAACAGTTTGGGAACCTTTCCAAGCTCTTCTGTGAATGCAGATACAGGAAATTTTTTTTTGTTCTTCACCCATGGCCTTGTCTTCTCTAACTGCCCCCTCTCACCTTCACAATCCATTAGTCTAATAAATAATTTTTATGCCTCTAGCAAACTATTAAAAAAAAAAAAAAAGTCTTTTACTGACCTGCATCTACCTTCCTCAGGCACAGGTTATGTTTTTTGAAGAACACCTTAGTGATTTTCATACCCACTGTAACACTGCTGTTTAGCCATGCTCACTTCCCTTTGACCTTCCCAAACTTTTTCGTTTAAGTGCTTTTGCATTCACTCACACTGCAAGCAAGGAGTTTACTCTTCAGACTAATCTCTAGATTCTTCTTAGCAACATTTGCATTTTAATGTCCTTCACCATTTTTAGAGTAAAGAACTATAGCCAGCTGCTGTCGCTTATCTGTGTATACCCTGGTAACAAAATCTCACTTGGTAACACTGATTCAGGTCCTCCACAGCAGTCAAGAGCAACTCAAGAGTTGGTTCTGTTCTGGATTCACCAAAATTTCTGTTGCCAGTCCATTAATTATTTCTAACAATTTCATTTTAGGACCATATCTTCAATAGCCATTTATCCAAAATATATGAAAGTAACCTTCATTACTATTGTGTTTCCTGTCAAGTCAGACTCTCTGATCGCCTTTTGCATATCACACATATCACACCACCTGGTCAGATGGACCATAATAAAATATTAGCACTGCAGTTTCTTATTTAGACCTGTAAATGCAATGATTAAGCTTTAGGGTTTTTGGGGGGTTTAGTTTGGGGTTTTTTTGGTGCTTAAGCTTGATTTATATGGTCATTTGTTCATCTCGTTTGAATTCAAGACTTGTTTTCTGCTTTGGTTTTTAAAAATGTATTACCACTCCTCCACCTACATGGCTTCCACAGATATATCCGAATATGAAGTATACAAAAAAAACATTGTCCACATCGATGCCTTCCCTTCCACAGATCTTAAATTCTCACCATATTATCAACAGCCTCATTTAAAGCATGACACCCTAGTTCTCCCACCAAATTTTTTTTTAGACTTCCATGTACGTAGAGAAATGTATACATTCGTTTTGGATTTCTATGCAACTTCAACCAGTTTGAACAGGATGCTATCTTCTCCTACGGCGTTAATATATAAATGAAGATACAAAATAGCTGCAATTCCACCTTCCATAGATAAGCTACTGGGAACTGCACATACCCTTGTCAGCTTTTCCTCATTTTTGCCTTAAGAAACCTTCTCATAATGAGCATAACAGCTGACTCTTGGACATTGTCAATAAATAAATGACCCAAGTATATTTTTTATACTGAATAAAAATCAAATAATAAACCAAATAATAGAAAATTACATTTGTAAATTCATACAGGTGATATTTTTCCTGTAGGACCTTGCATAAAAGCTGCATAAGAATCTGGTCTGAACTTTGCTTAGAATTAGAGAAGATAAAGTACTGGATATATCTTATTCATTACTCTTCACATCAAAACAAAAGATACCACAAAAGTTAAATTTCATGATAGCGTATTTAAAAGCAATTTTTAAGACTTTTAAAAAATAAATTTGCAGCATGTTTCTAAAGGGGACTTAAAAGCTGTGTAAGTTGAAAGGTATGTGGATTATTATTTATGTCCTGTTATATGTGACTACGTTTTGACATGAAAAAATAAATAGGTAATATAATTTTTACTAACGCTATGTACATATTTTATACAGTTAAAATTCTAATATTTATCAACATTTTTGAGAAAAAAGCTCATATATTGTCTTTAAATATTCACTTAAGTGTCATCTTATTTTCATTATTAAGCCTAGTTCTTTACTTCTACTCAAAATGAAAAGTTGTAATATTTACAAAATGCTTTAGAAAGCAGCATGTAGAAAAAAAATTGTTTAATTAATTACATGGCCATTAGGAAATAATCCAAAACGTAACATAGGAGTTACACGGGGGAATCCAATTTTTATTTATTTTCCTTAACTTGTAAAAACATTAGCTAGACTTTCATTTCACAGTATTACAATTCCATTGCAAACTGAATGCAGTTTCAAGATAATTCTCTCCTCCACTATTAGGAAGTATTTTAAAAGTTATACTTACATGTATGTATGTATACATACATGCAGTGAAACTGTCCATGTCTTATGTCTCAATATTTTAGCTAACACTAAATGCTTTTTCCATTCAATAGAGCATAGTACAGAAACATCAAAGCTGGTTATAACCAGCCATGTGGTCCTGTGCAGCAACATACAGATACTGAGGTGCAAAGCATAATTGAACATGGCACTGCTCTCAGTCAACAAGCCAGTTTCTTTCATTAGCTAAGTACAGTCAGGAGCTCTTCCAGCATTAGTTTAGTCTGGTAACTTAGACATCACTAAACCATATTCTACTGTTTAGTGTTAACATAGCCTGAATAGCGTCTTAAATTTGTTGAAGATGATGAGACTTACACAATCACATACATTTTTAAAAAGAAATTTATAAACATCTATTTCTCCCCAAAAGACGCATGCACTTGGCTTATGCTCATACAACACTTATGCTTCAACCAGCAGTGTGCAAAACTAGTCCCTCTTCCTCAAATTCCAAGTTCCCTTTCTGTTACATAATGTTAAAGGATATACAGAACGTAGAGACTAAAAGAAAGAAATGGGTAAGGTCAAGATGAGGAAAAATGGCCTAAAGCTCTAGTACAACCCAGCTAAACAGAGCAACAAACTTCTAATTTCATGTACAGCTCCCAAAGAGTGATGTAGCTGATGACAAAGAGTTTCCATGACTGCAGACAGTGAAAAATGAGCAAGACCTTCAAAACTTGATGCCAGTGATTTACCTGAAGCTGCTACACTGTTTTTTTTTAAGAGAAAGAAACTATCTTCAGCTAACAGTAGGTTTCTTTTTGTTATTATTTCATTTGCTCATGGGACTCTGTAAGGCCCCTAGAATGGTTAAGGTTCTGTGGGCATTTCCCTGAAAGAGTGTCTCTGTGCTCAAGGTGAGAGACAGGACAAAGACTAGGAGCTACTGTATCACCATCAGGTGCTAAGTGGGACTAACCTCATGAAATGCACTAACCACAGCACCTTGTGGACCTCACAGTTGCAGTAAATTACTATTTTCTGCAATCAAGAAAGCACAGGCAGCTTTCTAAACATTCACATAGCAGTGTATCTAAAATGTGCTGTGGCAAAATTAAATTCTCTTCCAGGTACCTCCCTAAGAAAGGAAGTTGGTTTGATCCCCTTTCAGGATCAACATCCTCACCCCACCGAGACTATGCATTTCATAAGCTTGTTGCCAATGGAGGTCACAAACACCATGGAATCAAGCGACCTGATTCCAAAATTTAACTCTCGTATTCATACCTCATCACTTCCTCACAGCCTGTGCAAGCAGCCACATCAGACTAACTTTTCTATGCATTTCTCAAACCAGAAGAGCAGAAAGGGCAGGAGGAGGACATGAATTCTGCTTCATTATTAAAAGACAGACCATCTCTTGTTACTTGCAAGAATCTTGCCTTTTGTAATATCTGATTTAAGTTTTATTCAACCGCCCACATTGCAGAACATGGAAGAGAGAAGCAGAGAATCAAAAACATGCAACTGCATATTTGAAACCCAGAATTTATAGTTAACATTTACAGTGAAACATCGCAGCAGACTTTTAGAAGCACTTGTATGCAAGTGACACATGATAAGGCTTTTAGAATGAGGAGCTGGACTGAATGGACACTTCAGTATAGTGACTACTATACACGTTGTTGTGTTCTTATAAACAATTAAAACAATTAAGATGCATTTTCCTGAAATTCTACATAAATGCAGTAAATGCAAATTGATCCTCCAAACACAAAACCAAGTTTTGCTTCCTTTTTGCCTAGGATTAAAATCATACAGGTGGGTTTTAACACTGAAGAACTGTTAATTAAAGGCATGTTCAGTGTTGGCTAAAACATAGAAAAGAAAATACTGTGAGCGTTCCCCAAAGCCTGAGATTATACAACCGATATGATACAGTACTAAGCAACTCATGCAATGCAAACAATTAGCACACTTTTGTTAGAGCATTGGTTATACAATAAACACTTGGCACGTACTGTGCTTTATGGTATTTAACCCATAGGCTGCTTCGAAAGTCCTGTAATTAAGCATCAGTAGTGGTTAACATAAAGGGATGCTTTGTTTCAAAGCCCTATTTCTCTACATAAATTTTATACTTCCATTTGATTCTGTCTATTCATGCCTCTTATTGGTACAGGATGTCAAAAGGAACACAGTATCCAGAACACATTGTATTATTTCAAACACCTGTTCCTTTAAAATCACAGGCTATGAGGCGGCAGATTACACCTGTCGGTACTCATGAATTATATGCAATTACAATGTATATGTTTGTAAACAGTCACACATGCTCCACCAAGCTACAGATGGGAAAAGGAATAATCGCCAAACAGGTTAGAGGGACTGCTCTAAGAGACTGTTTAACTAGCCTCTATGCCTCTCCTATGTTAATAACTGAATAGGGAAAACTCAGAGAGGAAAATAATAATGAATTCAGGGGTAAAAAGCCCTCCCTACAAGGAGAAAGTCAGACTTTATGTTACTGCATATACTGCTAGCCACTTAATCAAGATGTAAAGCTTGGTTGTGTTAGGAAAATGCTGTTAAGCAATGCAGCACACACACACGTTAACGCTGAAGTACTGTCCTGAGGTTCATGAAGTCATGACGTTCAGTGAATAACACCAATTGCTCAATTTACTTCTGGCATCAAGTTATACTTTCAGCAGTGCCTGGTAAACAGCTAAAAATATTAATCTTGTGCATTCTTCTTCTCCTAGGCAATACTTTTTTTTTGGTCCTGTCCTGGCAAAAGTAAGGTCTGTGTCATATCCTGTCAAAACACGACAAAGCAGAAAAGCCAAATTTTGCTCTTACAGCAAAGGCTGCAAGGATTATGCAGTTTTCTCTCCCATGTAAAAATAACACACAGCGTTTTTATTTTGTTGCTGCATGATTACCATTAAAAGAACTGTGATTTCCATATCTGGTTCTAATGGCTTTTTTTGTGGTATATTTGACAAGGTGTACCAGCAACACAGAAGTATGAGTTCCTTTGTGATTTCAAAATATATCTTTTGGCTGTGAGAGTTGCAAAAACATTCTGAAGTCAGCAAAACCTCTTTGTCATTGCTTCTAATTGTTAGCCAGGATTTGAAAGCTCAGGCTTTTTTTCCCCTTCCATACGTAGGCAGATAACTTAAAAAAAACAGGTATTTAAAGCCACTTTGTAGTTGCATCCCACAGACTTCTAGAAGCATCTGCATCTTAACTGCTCATACATTGTTTATCAAATGTTCTACAAAAGAGTGAACAGATAGCATTAAATGCAATCAGTGTATGTTTGAGCCACCACATGACAAAAATAAAGTGAAGGCCCAACAAAAGATATTTGTTTCAACCAGCGAAGCTTCTATAAAGTCAGTTCCTTCAAACTTTTTCTCCTGTTTGAGTTAAATCACTTCTAATCATCTTTTGAGAGAATTAGATACACCTTGTAAAGAACAACAATTTACTGCTTTCTACACAGCTCAGACAATAGATCCACACAGCTTACTATCCTTACTATCTTGTCTTCAACACAGGTCAGCAGAAGATACATAAAGAAACTTGACTGTTGGTTTAATGTGATTACCATTAAATCCTTTACACCCATTAAAACTGACAGCGGCATAAATACAGACTAAGTTTCTTATCATTTCACAGTCCTTCACCCTCACCAAGCTCCAGGAATGGGATTTTCAAAAAAGGCTGAGCAAATAAAACTTCTGCAGCATCAGCTGGAAATGCATTTAATCAGAAACTCTGAAAATCAAAGTCTTCACCCAACATATGACAGCGTTCCAAATGTATGCAAGATTGTTTTTGAAACACAGAACATATACTGCTTTTGAAAACTACTACCTGGAATGCCATGCAGTTCTTGGACAGAGAGGGAAGGTGAAATCCTGGGCTTTTTAATGGATAGGGATTTTTTTTTTTTAAATTCAGCTTCAATAGGACCAGACTCTCTCCTTACATTTAATTTGTCTTGAGAAACATTGTTAGTGTATCAGAATCAAAGTAAGAAATAGGGCTGGCTCATTTTGTCCCCAAATATTACACTGTGACAAGACCTCATTAAGTATAAGAAATGATCTGCAAAAACAATTTTATCAAATTTCCCACAAAAGCAATGATTCCAAAAATAAGAATTTGGGGCCAAAATATTTCAGTCCAAAGCACTTCTCCAGAATTTCAAACTCCCTGAAACAGGAGTCCTGAATAACTCTTCTGGTAGTATCACTTACCAATTTTCTATTTTACTTCACAGAGAAGTATCAACCAAAGGCAACAAAAAATAAAAACTAAGAAGAATCACTCTTATTTTCAGGACTACACTTATTCTAGAAATACATATAAGCAGGAAATGAAAACATATCTTAAAGATCAGAGCAGTAAGTCAAAAACGAAAAAGCTTCATTTCTGAAATAATCAAAATGCATCTACAGTGAAAACATTTACCTGCTATTAGCTTTTGGAGGGTACTCTTATCTCCATTAACAGCAGCAGCGTGCACTTCAGATGCTAACGAGGAACCACTGAAAAGGCAGTTTGCTGAAATATTCATACTCTTTCAAGGTATTACCATAGGTCAGATCTGCACCACCACCATTTTTTGTAGGAACTCAGTTCTAGGAGAAAAAAAACAAAACAACAAAATAGAATGAATTTTACAATGAGTCATTAAAATGATTCAAACAATGCTAAAGAGAATAAACTGTTCTGTTAAAAACAGAAAAGAGCAAACACATTTCTTATTTTGTGGATTAAATCTACCTCTAGCCAAGATTCAACCAGAAAAAGTGTACATTAAGGAGATACATACATATATATTATAGTTTCATTGCCTTCAACATAAATTTCACTCAATAAGCTTTGCAAAAGTCTGCAAATAGGATAATGTTTATATACAAATCCAACAGACTGTTCCTTAGAGTGTTGGCATTGCATGTCTCAATTCAGTAATCAATGAATTTTGTTACCAAGCACCAACTTGACATATTCCTCCAGTACTGGTTATCTGGTGGTATTCTACCATGGTGATGGCCTATGGACATATGCAGGACACGGTTTATAAGTTGAAATAGTGTCTTTTATTTGACAACTGGCATAACTGAAATAATCAGATCAACTTTATAGATAGTAAGTGTTCTTCAAACCTGAACAGAAGCGGGAAGCAAAGCCATAATGAAATAAACCAGGAGTCTGGCTCTAAATCCTGTCTCAAACTGGCCAATGGCAGATGCCAAAGAACAGAGCCCACATATATATGTAAAAACTAATAATTGACATGCCTGAGGGACAGGATGCCCCCCAGAGGGACCCGGACAAGATCCAGAAGTGAGCCTATGTGAACCTCATGAAGTTCAACAAGGCCAAGTGCAAGGTCCTGCACCTGGGTCAGGGCAACCCCTGCTATCAGTACAGGTTGGCAGATGAAGGGATTGAGTGTAGCCCTGCGCACCTTGGGGGTGCCGGTGGATGAAAAGCTGGACATGAGCCGCCAATGTGCACTTGCAGCCCAGAAGGCCAGCCGTATCCTGGGCTACATCAAAAGAAGTGTGGCCAGCAGGTTGAGGGAGGTGATTCTCCCTCTCTGCTCTGGTGAGACCCTACCTGGAGTACCTCATCCAGCTCTGGAGCTCTCAGTGCAGGAAAAACATGGACCTGTTGGAGCGGGTCCAGAGGAGGGCCACAAAAATGAGCAGAGGGATGGAACACCTCTCCTGTGAAAAAAGACTGAGAGTTGGGGTTGTTCAGCTTGGAGAAGAGAAGGCTCCGGGGAGACCTTACAGCAGCCTTCCAGTACTTAAAGGGGGCTTATAAGAAAGATGGGGAGAAACTTCTTAGCAGGGCCTGTTGCAATAGGACAAGGGGTAATGGTTTTAAACTAAAAGAGGGTAGATTTAGACTAGATATAAGGAAGATTTTGTTTGCAGTGAGGGTGGTGAAAGACTGGAACAGGTTGCCCAGAGGTGTGGTAGATACCCCATCCCTGGAAACATTCAAGGTTAGGCTGGACAGGGCTCTGAGCAACCTGATCTAGTTGAAAATGTTCCTGCTCATTGCAGGGAGGTTGGACTAGATGACACTTAAAGGTCCCTTCCAACCCAGACCATTCTATGATTCTATATATGAATATGATTTTGTTCCCCTCTTCCAAATACTCTCCCAACCTATGATTATTTCTAGTTCAATCCCTTCCTGAAGTGGACTTGTTTCTGTGTATTTAGTACTCTGCAAATTCTGTTGAATTTTAAAATTAATTTCTTTACTATAAACATGTCCAGTCTCCTCTTAAGATTATGTAAACTTATAGCATCGACAACGTCCACTGGCAAGGAGTTCCACACCACAACAAAACACCATACAGACAAACCGCTTGCCTTCATCTGTCTTGTCCTGGCTCTTGCCATCTGAGGGTTCTTAACCCTTGTCCTGGAAGGGACAGTAAATAAACAATTCTTATTCATCAATAATTATTCTACAGATTTTTGAACTTATCCTTCCTGATCTTATCTTCCACTAGCCGAAAGAGTCATAGCTAACTTAGCTGTTACCTAGGCAGCAGCTTTTCTGTATGCATGACCATTTTGATTCCCTTTTTTTGGACCTTTTCACAGTTCGATNGGGATTGAGTGTAGCCCTGCGCACCTTGGGGGTGCCGGTGGATGAAAAGCTGGACATGAGCCGCCAATGTGCACTTGCAGCCCAGAAGGCCAGCCGTATCCTGGGCTACATCAAAAGAAGTGTGGCCAGCAGGTTGAGGGAGGTGATTCTCCCTCTCTGCTCTGGTGAGACCCTACCTGGAGTACCTCATCCAGCTCTGGAGCTCTCAGTGCAGGAAAAACATGGACCTGTTGGAGCGGGTCCAGAGGAGGGCCACAAAAATGAGCAGAGGGATGGAACACCTCTCCTGTGAAAAAAGACTGAGAGTTGGGGTTGTTCAGCTTGGAGAAGAGAAGGCTCCGGGGAGACCTTACAGCAGCCTTCCAGTACTTAAAGGGGGCTTATAAGAAAGATGGGGAGAAACTTCTTAGCAGGGCCTGTTGCAATAGGACAAGGGGTAATGGTTTTAAACTAAAAGAGGGTAGATTTAGACTAGATATAAGGAAGATTTTGTTTGCAGTGAGGGTGGTGAAAGACTGGAACAGGTTGCCCAGAGGTGTGGTAGATACCCCATCCCTGGAAACATTCAAGGTTAGGCTGGACAGGGCTCTGAGCAACCTGATCTAGTTGAAAATGTTCCTGCTCATTGCAGGGAGGTTGGACTAGATGACACTTAAAGGTCCCTTCCAACCCAGACCATTCTATGATTCTATATATGAATATGATTTTGTTCCCCTCTTCCAAATACTCTCCCAACCTATGATTATTTCTAGTTCAATCCCTTCCTGAAGTGGACTTGTTTCTGTGTATTTAGTACTCTGCAAATTCTGTTGAATTTTAAAATTAATTTCTTTACTATAAACATGTCCAGTCTCCTCTTAAGATTATGTAAACTTATAGCATCGACAACGTCCACTGGCAAGGAGTTCCACACCACAACAAAACACCATACAGACAAACCGCTTGCCTTCATCTGTCTTGTCCTGGCTCTTGCCATCTGAGGGTTCTTAACCCTTGTCCTGGAAGGGACAGTAAATAAACAATTCTTATTCATCAATAATTATTCTACAGATTTTTGAACTTATCCTTCCTGATCTTATCTTCCACTAGCCGAAAGAGTCATAGCTAACTTAGCTGTTACCTAGGCAGCAGCTTTTCTGTATGCATGACCATTTTGATTCCCTTTTTTTGGACCTTTTCACAGTTCGATTCTAACCCTTTTGAGATGGGAAGAAAACTCCACTAGTTATTCAAGATGTGGGCAAAACATGGATTTATGCAGTGGTATAATGGCATTCTCTCATTTCTTCTCGATTTCTTTCCTAAATCATATCTACCACTACAGTTGCCTCCCTAGCCTCTTCTGAAACAGAACTGCTACTTTCGCTGAACTACTACTTCCTCAAGATCTTGACAATGATCAGTTCAGGTCCACACACTTTTTCAGAAATGAAGAAGGGCTTGTACCCTTGAAAACTTGTTGATTTTCTCCAAAAGTATCAAACACTTCCACTTCTACTTTCACTTTTTACCACACTTCACATTTGGAATGGAAAACAAACTTAGCTGAGCAAACAATAATTGTACACACCAGGGGGGAAAAAAAAAAAAAAAAAAAAAAAAAAAAGGGGGGAGGTATTGCTGAAGCTATCTACTGAATTCTGGGAATTTTTCATCTCATCTTCTGTTCCATGTTAATTTAAATATACTCATTTTTTCCATGTCCCACATTTACATCACAGTACACTTGGAAAACTGTGAGAGAAAGCTATTTTGCTTCAGTTGTTATTTTTAACCATCTTTGGTTTATTTGTTATATAAATTTGACATATTGCTACACAGCATCTGTTGTTATTAAGATAACTGCAGATAGACGCATACCAACGCTGGGGGGAAATATTATTAAAATACCAGAAAAACATTCACTTTTATGCAAAATGAAGTGAAAACGTCCACAGCAGGTATTAAGCATGAAGTAATAAAAGGTAAAGGTCTTTACCTGCAAACAAAAAAAAAGTCAAATATCACTTAGTACTCTGATATAATTGCAGATGCTGCTTCACAAGCTCCAAATTTCCTTGGAGAGCTGATAAGAAAATTAATACAGGAAGCTCCATGGCAAATCTAATCAGTTACTCAAAGAACATCTGCACAATCATGGCACCAATTCACATCACATCCCTTGAATAAGCACAAATACAGAACCATGAGGTTGTCCAAACCGGCTCATCAATATACTGCATCCACTCTACATGAAAACGCTCAGTTGTAACTCAGACATTGTCTAAAGCATACCACACAATAACTGCAGACAAAGCTTTTAAACACACCAGCGTCTAAATTACTGCTTCTCCATCTTGTCCTCAGAGAGCCAAGTGCATGCTATGCCGCTTCGTTCAATGGCTAACTGTATCACTGAACACTCCCAAATTCTGTCTGGTTGAGTTTTCATGAGCCAGGACATGGTGAACCCACTTGCATAAGAAATGTAACACCTTCCCTTCCAACCTCTCTCCCCTACAAAAACTAGTAATGGTGTGACTAGAAAGGCATGAGATGCTGGTTTCCTTGAGTACATATACTAGGACTCCTCACTACTGGAACACTTCCTTGCTTGTGTTCACAAATCTCCCTCTGTCGGTTACTTCAGAATCAGGAGTAAATACGGTATTGCCTAACTTTATCACTCCTTAGAGAATGTGCGTTAGAACAGAACAGAAAGGAGTTTAAAGAGTCTAATGTGACAGGAGGTTAACAACATTTTCACCTGTAGAGGCATGTAAGACAGGCTAACAGTGCCATAACAAACCACAACAAATCACAGAAAGCTCGACTTGCCTTGGTGCTCAAGAAAGCCAAAGGCGGCGCAGCTGCATACATGACAGCACAGGCGGACAGAGCTTACACTAGCCCAAACAAGCCCAAATCCTCTTTAAGACGCAAAGCACAATTGTTTTAATGGAACAGCCCTTCAAACATTCCCAGCACTAGCTACAGTCATTGTTTCCTTTTAAGCAGGATAGAGAACATCCATGTATCTCAAAATACTTGCACCACTTTCTGCTTCCCAAGTATCCTCTCTCCTCCTCCTGCAACAAAACTGCTTTTTTGACTTTTTAGGACATTTATTTGTTATGTTTCATTCAAAGCTACACTATTTCCCCCAGCCTAGCAGTATGGTTAATGCTGTCTGTTATCTTCTCTACATTATACTGGGTAGAAGCAGATGAGGCATTTCTGATTCAGGTAAATCTGAAGAAACCAAAAGGGACAGCAGGAAACTGAGCATCACAAGTAGTCGCAGTGCCTCCCCCTAACTGAACCACTACTTTTTTTCTCCTCAGTTATTCATACAGCCGTATAAATTTTCCTGCTATATGAAGGAAACTACAACACTCAACTGCCATCTGAATGAGAGGAAAGAAACAGAGGGGAAAAGGCGACAGAGATGGATCACATGCTACATAGTTCATCATGCACCTGGCATACAAGACTTTATGTCTTTAACTTGCCTCCACCTTTTCCTCAAAAACTTCCTCTGGATACAGAGAATACATCAGGACTCTCTATGTTATTAAGTGGACCCATATGCACCATTTGAATTTTACACTTGTTGGAATTTTGAGAAACTAGTTTTACTCCCCAAAATTATCACTGATGTCTTTTCCCCCCATTTTCTTTACATTTTACCCTTCCACAAACAAATAAACTATAACATAAAACATCCAGGGGCAGCAGTGTAAAATTCAGCAAATACTAGGGAACTTAGTAAAGGACCAGAGGCATCCCAATTACATCATCAATTATGTAAAACTGACTGCATACAGAAGAGAATTAATAGTAAAAGATGCTGAGAATTTCCATCTGGAAACAAGAGCTGCATATGCATAAAGTGTCAGTAATCACACAGGTGAAAGAAGCAACCAATTCTCTTTGCAGCAATTCTCAGTTCAGTATCATAACTCCATTGAAAGAGCTAATTCTGCAACAGAGACATTTTGAAATATTAAGAGGAACTATAAAAGGAAAATATGTGACTTTCCTCAGATATTTCTCTCATGTATATGACAAACAGATGAATTGATACTCAGGGGGACGTGTTTGATTAAGAAAAAATGAGGCATTTATTTCTGAGGGATGAAAAACAACAATAAAAATCAAGAAACAACTACAAGACCTGCTTATAAAAAGTTACATAATTGACATCATCTGCAATATGCATTGTATTACTGGAATCAAGTAAATAATTAACTTTTTCTTCTTTAAACTAATATGTAGAAAAAGATTAGCCTTGTTCAGTCACCTGAAATGAAAGGACAGTCACATGGACACCAAGAGCTCTTCAAGGTATGTGAAATTTCATACCAAACTATGGTAAGTCTACTTTGCATTACACAGACAATCAGAATTACATTATTGTTGTATTCGGCAAAGCACAAGGTTGTTAAAATTTAAACAATATCACTCCATCAAATTTTACTGATAAAGTTTCTGAGTGAAGAATGAGCTGCTATGAAAAAGTATCAATGTATTTTTCAAACGTGAATGAATTCAGAAGACATTTGTTCTACAGGTTGAGGAGCACAGGTTCTTCAGGTACACATAGCAGAACTGATAAAAGTTCCAATTCCGGACTATAAAAAAAAAGACATGATTTGTAAATATATATACAGATTGGTGTTTCCAGCTCATGAAACTGATAGGCCTAATGATTTCTGCAGGGTCACACATAAAGTCTGAGCCTGTCAGGCTTTCTTTGAAGCCAAATTGGGCTTGACTTACAAAAAGCTGGTGTAAAAGATTTTCTTTTAGATGGCGTTATGCCCCGTCTCACTCCTTACACTCGTGTACATACTGGAAATGTGAAGAATGCAAAGTGCAGCCTTCCGTGATCTTCTTGAGACAGCTCTGCGAGGTCTCAAAGCATCTATACGCTGTAAGGTCCAAAGTTTTACTGGAAGGGGATGAAGCACTGCATTTCAGGCGTTCTTCCTTTTCAGTGTTTAGAACTCAGGAAGTGACAAAAAGCCCAAATCTGTTCCAGCGTCAAGGAGTAAAAATGAACGATGGCGTTCCGCTTTAACCCTACCGCCAAGCTGAAATTTCCCAACCCTCCCACCAGCCGCCCTGGCCCCCCACACAGGCTGCGTTCCCCCGCCCTGCACAACAGAAAGCTCCTTCCCCGGCTCCGAGAAACCGAAGACCCCACC
>VZTL01077967.1:357-11792 GCA_013400535.1 Scopus umbretta
GGATGAACCCTTCACGCATTTGGTGTTCTCACCATAGCTGGAGAAACCATTGGCCGTGTCCAAATGGAAAATGTATGAGACACTTCTGAGATACTGTTTCTATCAGAGGTGTGGAATATGAGTGGATCCTTAATATTACATATTTGTTCTAGTTAGCAGCAATAAATCCTCAAATGGGATCCAGATGATGTGGGATCAAGAGAAACCAAGCTATGGATACAGTCAGGGTGTGCTCCGAGATCAATTCTGCTCACACAAATATTTACTTCCAAGAGATGCAGAGATACACATTCTGCAAAACGTTGCATTACTTTCCAGTATTCGTAATCACCTGATCAGTGTTTGGTTGATCTGATAGCTGCCTGCAGTATAGGTTACAATGAGTTATCACACTTTTCTGGCAGCACTGAGTGGAAGGAAAAAGCTGTAAGAGAAATGATCTATAGTCCTCAATTGCATGAACTTGGAATGGCAGATAAGAAGCAGATCCATTATTTCCATCTGCAGAAAGCAGCCATCTTATATCTCTATGATCTTTACTGCAGATAAAGTTGAAGTAAACCTCTTGCCTTATAGAAAGCCCTATGTCCTCTTGGTTCTGAGCATAAGCTCCCTTGGCAGTGTAACAGGCATAATAGTGAAAAAGCAGACTTTTATCAATGCCTCCCAAAGAGAATATGCATTTAATCATATGCTTCATTTTAAGTTTGTCCTTGAACTTTGATCACTTTTTAATTTTGGATGTTAATAAAAATGCTTTGTGGGATCAAGCCAGTAATTCATAAGCATATTTATAGCTATTATTTCCCAAATCACTCGATTTCCAACCAATTCTTATTGGCAAAGAGAGGCACAGAGTTTTCTGTCACTGCTAGGTTTCCACAACAACAAAGGTCTCCCTTCAGTCTCTTTCCAACAAGATTGGATTGATTAACTATGCTACTGTTTATTTTGCTGTACCTGCCAAGTCTATGGCAATGCAGAAATAGGAAAAATTAGCCTAATGTGAATATGTGGACAACAGAGAATGCCAGAAAAAATATCATCCCTGAACACACAACAATTCCCATTTCATTTCATTTAATTTAATTTCATTTCATTTCAGGACACCAGTATTTAAGATGTATCTCCCAGACAAATGAAAATGTCAGTTTCTAATTCAAGCTGGCCATTTTGTAACAAAATATGATGAGAACTTTTATCAGAAAATAGTTTTGCTTGAAAAGTAAATTACGCTTCTCCCCCTTCGCCCCCACCTCAGCAGGGCCAGATTTGCCCAACAGGAACCCTAATAGGAAATGGCAAGCTGTACATTCGGAAAGCTAAGTAAGGAAAGCTGGAGACACAGTATACTTCTGGAACCTTAGGATCTTGTTTTAGGATTAGGATCCCATAACAAAAGTTCAAACCTATACTTGTGTGAAGAATGTAACAGAGTTAGGGAAGGCGTGCAACTGCAAGACAAGGCAAAGAAATGTTTCTTTCTTCTCCTTCTTTTCAATCTGATGTTGCATGTGGAGAAATACTAAAGAGTACCAATGAGGGAGGGGAAAGAAGGTGATCTTCCATGCCGGAAAGCCAACTCTCTTTTCACTTTTCCCTTTCTCCCTTCCCTCACTATAATTTTACAGCATCAGTAATGCTCTAGCTATGTGCCTGAACACTTTGGCCATGAACTTATCATCATATATGGATGTCCTTCAACTTCAGTGAAGCTTTTCTATGAAGGCACACAAGGAATTGAGGCAAGCAATGACAGAAAATAGAAATTTCTGCAGCCATTTCCTTTCAGGTTGAACAGTGATCATTTAAATGACAGTTAAATCTCTTTTTCTGCTGACTGCAATATCAGTAGCATCCTTAGAAAGTGGGACTGAGATCAGAGCTGAGATTCAGGATGTGTTCTGCATAGGGAACATGATTACCTATTTGCTATATATCCCAACATCACACAAAAAAAATCTGAACACAGTTATTACTGACAAAATTGTGGGTAAGAGTTCAAATCAAATCTTAAGAGCAACCACTGGACTTTGAATCATTTGGAGCAGAGCTTGGAGCAGTATTTCATGCTCAGTTCTTATAGCCACAGTGGATCAAATCAAAAGCCTGTTTCATATTTTCTTTGAATTATGAGACTTCAAAATTGAGATCATAACTTTGCTGTTCAGTGGATATATATTCATTGACATTAGTGTTTCTGAATGGATTAACTCAGCCATTGTGGAATACAGATCCTGCAGTTTACTTCAAGATAAGCATGAGCAGTGTCAGAACAAACATTCTGGAAATTTTCCAACAGAAAAGGCTCGCTCATGGAAACTAAGCATTCTGTAGAAAAGCTGTGAATTTGATGAGTCTATTGAAAGAAATCCAGCAGGCATCTGACCAAAACCTGACTACTTTTCAGTCAGTTCACCTACTTTCCTTTTCTCTCCCAGGCTCTACCAGCCTCCATGGTCTCACAGAAGGACTGGGAAAAAACAAAGGCAGTTTTGGATTTCTGGGGAGCATATTTTAGACTACAGCTCCAGAAATTTTCACACTGACAATCCTTGACGGTCCCTCAGGTGAAATACTGTAGAATTTTTGGATGCATTTTCAACAACAAACATGAAAATTTCCTCTTGGAATTCTTCTGTTCTCCTATGAGAGGAAATTAATTCTTGAGAGGTAACTTTGCGTCTTTGTGCCAGTCCACCACAGCTCTGCCTCAGCTGTCACTCAGTGATGCAAAAGCTTGGTTTCCAGGTCACTGATGCCTGTGACTGTACCACCAGGATCAGACTCACAGAGGAAGGTGAGCTCAGCTTGGGCTCCAGCTTCCCACGACACACTGCTGGGGACAGGGCTGTTCAGATCCTTGGGCTGGGACAAACTCCTCTCCTGATTTATCCTAAGACCAGAGAGGCTTCAAGGGCAGTGTCTTTTTTTTCTTTTTTTTTNNNTCGGGGGCTTTCTTTTTTTTTTTTTTTTTTTTTTTTTTTTTTCCCCCTTGTGTGCCAGAAAGAACTACTCAACAGAGGCTACCGACTGTGTCACAGACCTCCAAACAGCCATTATATGGAAATAAACATTGGTAGTTACTGAGACATACTAGGTACGACCTCATGACCTAGAAATGGAAGACTTTCTATATAAACCATTTACTCAAGCAAAATTATGCCACGAGAAGGAATAGGCTTACTTTTCACCGTCTCTATTTATTATAGCCATTGCTAACTTGTTCCTTGATAACTTGATTTATTATGTTTGTGACAAATTGCTTGCTTAATTGAAATATGTCAGGTTACTAAACAGTGAAATTAATTATTCCTCCTTTTCTAGTGGAGACTGACCTTTAATTGTACAATATTAATCCACATATTGTATGAATTATGCGAAATACTCATTTTCTATGTAAAGAGAGACATGCATGTGTTACTGTAGTGGAGTACAGTTACATAATTATTTTTAATTTAGGATATCGGTTTAATTAAATACTTGCAGAAACCAAGCTTTTTCAGGAAATTTGCAATTACAATCAATTTGAATGTACAGCTACATTAATATGGTGACAAGCCCAATAATAACAACGAACTGAGTAATTATGGGCAGGTGCTGAACAGATGTGTAAATAGAAGGTCGCTGCATGGAACATTGTTATATATCATTTTGAAAAGCGAATAAAACCTCTTATCCATAGCCATTCATATATGCAGTTATAATCAGTCACAAAAAAGTTAGTTCTTTGAATTTAGATAAATCATTTAAAAATGTGTATGGCACTTATGCTTTCATTTTCTGTTTCTGGAAAGAAAGTCTAGTTGATTGAAGACTGCTGCTCTACTGTACTCAAAGAGTCTGCCGCACTATTGAAATATATTCTTCTTTCAACACATTTGTGATGAGTGGATTTTGAGTTTGGAATGGTTTAACAGTCAAAACAATTCACATTCCATGTTACAAGTTGAGCTTTATTTAAAGAAGGGGGAAGGCTAAGGCTAGTTTAGAGTTGTTTGCTCAAGTTATCAGATTGCCAAAAGCCCAATTTAACCTCCAAATAATTGGAAAACAATGAAATTGCATTGGTGCTGTGAATTGCTTTTAGATAAATTTACAGTGGTTGGTTTTTTTGTTGTTTCCTTTTTTTTTTGGCAAACCAGTATATTAAAATGTACATTTTCAAGTCGTCTATTTTTTTCTGTGAGATCTCTTCTTGTGTAGTGTGTTAGAGACAATCATATCTGTGATGTAAGCAATTAAGTTAAACTGAAATTGTTTCAATAACAATCATATAGAAATCCCAAGGAGAAACTGGCACCTAAGGAAAGATGCACATGAATCAGCCCCCAGTCCTAAGCTGTCTACCGGAGTTTGTCTCCACATTGTCTACAACAATGTCTAAAGAAGCCTCGTCTAAATGAGGGCCATGTCTAAACTAGACTCAGGAACTTAGATGCTTTATTCCAGACTACAGAGATCTTCCTTCCTCTCCTCAAGGTTCACAGCTTCAAAACAGATCCCAATGGCCAAGCCAGGCTCTACTCAAGCAACACTGGAAGAGAAGTGCTTTTTCTTATTCTCAGGAATAGTTGTTGGCACTATGGAAAGCAGTGAGAGGCAGCTGGAGTTGTGCACCCTTCACTTGCGTATCCCACCATGTGCAGAGCCACCATCTTATCTGGAAAGAGAGCAATAGTTGGCACATCTGGAGAGACATTAATAACGAAGCAGTACTAGGGCTGCTGCAGTAAAAACTGCCTGGACAGATTTCAGTCATCTATTTCATTTGTAAAAGGTCAAACTTTAAAAGCACAAACTTGTATTCCAAATGTGCTAAGAAATATCGCAGGTGGGGAGGGAGAAGCAGTGGGGAACCAGCCTTGCACCCTGCAGATCCCTGCAGCTGAATAGTCCCTGTGGATCCCATAAATGGCAGTAACTTCTATACTGTATGCTAGTATAGCACTCTTCTATACTGCCACAAGGCAATAGTCAGCCTGCAGCCTGTATTAGAATAGAAAGATGACACGATTAGGTGTAACAACCTTAAGCCTTTCCCTCAGCTCCAAACTCCAGGATACACCAAGGATTTTCTGTAGCAAATGAAAAATGAAGCAGTAATTGTTTCCTGGGAAGAATGAACAAATCCAAATCAGAGGGGAGGGCAAAACAGTCTCAGTTTTACAGTGGAAAACCTCAGGAAGCTTATTGCCACCATGTGACATCCTTGTTACAGGAGCATCACTGAAAGGATGGGCAGGCTCTTTATGCCCAACATGTTTCAGCTATTGGACAGGAGAGGCTTATTTTAATGAAAGACTTTGTGTTTCCAATGCAAAAGATTGTAACACAAAGATTTTGTCTTTGTTAGGGCAGCATCTAATGGTTAGTCAGACTTTAAATAGGAGTTGTGAGAAAGTAATGAGCGCAGGATTTGTTCCTGTATAAGGTCTGCATTTTCTTTCTTTATTACGTGGAGCTCAGTAAGGCAGCAGATGACACAAACCTCAAACCTTTGTGCGTGAAGAGATTTTGCTTGTCCTTAAAAACAAATGTGGCCTGAATTTCCTGCATCTCTGTAGCCAGCCATGCATGCCTCCTCCTATCTCTGCTTGCATTCGCTTTCCAACTGCTCCTATAATCTCCCAGTTCATCCATATTTGGTGTCTGAAGAGGCAAAAAGGGAGATTTCAGAAGAATTTAGGGAAGATCCACACCACAGGTGCAGAGAAACACAAGCCAGCTCAGTCCCAATGGCAGTGCAGAAATAGCCCTCATGACCCACATGAATTGCACCAGGACCAGAAGCAGGGTTGCTGCTTCAGTGCCATGCTGAGCTGACCTGGCAGTACCCCTCTCCGACTGCACCAGCAGCTGTGAACACTGGGTTACTGTTAGGGCAGGAATCTTTGCAACACAGCCCTTGCCACACAGACAGGCATACCTCCAGCAGTAGGTGTTTAAGTTGCTTTGGTCCCTCTGAAAATCTTTGAATGACCACAATGCTTGTGGCCTCTGTCACCTCAGCAGAGAACCCAGTGCCTTCAGCTGCATTTTAGTTGTGTGGGAATTGTTCAAGCTCACTACTGTTGCCACAGCTGCTAAAGGAAAACATTTAGTTAAAGATGAGGGTAAGCACACATTATAGATGTAAGCATATGGCTGTCACGCTGCTGCCCAACAGCTTCCATACTTATGTGGCACCTTATGTTATCCAAAGCACTTGGAATGTTTTAGATAACAAAAGCTAACGAAGACAGCTATTATAGCTTTATGCTGCACTTGCTTCCTGATACAGTTGCCAATCCAGTGCTTTGAATTCTCTGCCAACAGCTTTGACACAAGTGAAAGAGCAAGCTGTGCTTTTAACAGATGCAAATGCTTTGGTTGCAGTGATCACTGCTTTTTCAAAATTGTTATCACATATGTGGGATTTCAGATGCATACTTTTTCTGAAGCAACAACATTCAGGCAATTGGAGCAACTTTTTCATTGCACTGGCAAGCTTTTAAGGGGCAAAAGCAACTGGCATTATCTAACAACTATTTTACTGTCCTGCAAGTGCTTGTATTGAACTGACGCACAACATGTGGTTGGCACAGTTGGAAATGTCCTGCATTGCAGCCACAGTCTTACACCAGCAACAAGCTGTGTTGTTGAATTTTGGGGAATTTGCAGTCCTTTCACTGATGACCGAGGAATGAATACAAACAAAACAGCATTATACATTAAATTACTGATTAGATATTCTAGATTTGAGAACAGTTCTTCATCTAGTTAGTGCTAGCCTTTATCTTTCCCTGTCTTGGTTTAGGGTACAGCTTCTGAACTAGTGTGAAATTTCTGTCTTTGCTTATACAAGGTTATCATGATACTCCAGGAATTTGATACCATCTGTTCGGTTTTTTTAATGACAATTTTAGCAGCAGGAGGTGCATGGAAAATTCATTACATCTGTGAAAGTGATGAATATAACCTAGAGATACTATAATGCATGACTCTCTTCACCCAGAGGATCACGTCAGATTTTCTTTTGTCATTAAACACGTATAATGTTGATTTTAAACCTTTGTTTTGCATTGCCAGGATCTGGCAAATCTTGGCACCATATGCTATTCATCAAAGAAAGAAATAGTCCAGACTTTGTAAAGCCTTGACTCTACAAGTGTGTGTGTTGGGCTTTAAATGATACATGGTGTGTAGTCCAATGTTAGTGAAAGTTGTTTTGAGGAACCAGTGAGGCTCTGCTTTGAGCCATCTACTGAATGGGAAGAGGTCATAGCATAATTCCTTACTTACACAAATCCATGGTTAAAGTAAGGCATGATCTGATTGGGAAAAGCTATGCCAAAACCTAAATTTTTTTGGTTGACTGGGAATGGGAAAAGTAATTTTCCTGTCATCTTTTTGAAGTTTTGTTAAAAATGAAAACAACCCGTATTTTGCAAAATGAAACCTTATTTTAAGGTAAAAAAAAACCCAAACCCAAGACATTTTATTTTCAAATAACTATTCCTCAACTCTCCTCCTTCCCACAAGCTTTGCCATCTTTTCTGCAGTAAAAACAATGCAATGAAGTCAGCACAGATTCACCAGAACATACTTTTCAGTAAGAAAAGAAAGAGGAGGTTCTGGAAAAATTTACTCTACTGTAAAAAGAAAAAAGAAAAGAGTACTAAGACTGGATCTTCAAGCAGAGACACTTCAGCCTCTGCCCTTTGCAGGGTAACTTGCCAAGGAGTTGTGTTCTCATCAGCTCCTGCTCCCCTTGTCTTTCTCTCTCTCTTCCTCCCTGCTCCTTATCTTCTCTCATTTAATGGATTTCTTCACATTCAAGCCATCACTTCTGAATGTGTGACTTGCAGATTAGTGCATAAAGAAATACAAATGTTCTCCATAATAAAATTCTCTCTGATCAGGATACTGTCAGTTTCTTAGTGACTGTTCCAGCCCAAGTCTCAAGCAAAATGCAGAAATAGTTCCATACCCTTGCTTTTTTGTTAAAAAAAAAATACAAAAATTACAAAAGTCTCTGCATACAAGGTGCAAAGAAACTCTGACAGAGATGGAGGGTTTGTCCCAAGAAAAAAGACATTATTTCTAGGTATAAATTCTCTTTGAGCCTTGTGCTTTTATGCTGTCCATTTAATAGAAGCAGATGACTGCCTTTACAAGGTTCTCTTCTTCAACCAAATCACCAGGTAATTTAATGGCTTTTCCGTCATTTTCTTACTGCAAAGACCAGTGACTAATCTGTTATCAAAATCTATAGCAGTATTATATGGGCAACTGCCATAATACACTCTGACATTGTGGACCAGAACTTCATCCCTCCCTAGCTGCACCTTATGTCACTCCTGTATCAGGTGGGACATCTGAGAGGAGGAGACAGCATGCTGAGTGTAGGTGGCAGGCAGAAGGTTGCCTCAGGAGCCACTGTGCTCAACCTCTGCCAGCAGAGGTTATCTATAGGTGCACACCTGCCAGGACAGCCTCACATTTCAAGCCACAAAGAGCCCAAAATGAGCTTGTAATAAGGGCACTCACATAAAGGGAATCCATCCTATCACATCTAAGCTGATGAAAATAGAAGGCTTTATCTTACAGTCCCTATTTGCAGTGGACATGGTCTCTTTTATGTGACAAATGTAAGGAAATGAAGGAAGAGTCTGATTACAGTTTTACTTACATGAGGTTTCCACATGTACATCCATCTGTCTTGATTTCAGAGACACTCCTCACTTGTTCATGCCCATATATGACACCACCTACTCCCACAGGCTACTTTAGACTTTAATATAAGGTAAGATACAGAGTGCCTAAGACACTTGTATACCTAAGGTACTCAGAATATTCCTCCTAGGATATCCCCTGTTAGGGATCTCCCTGCCAGGGCTCCAGAAGGTCTTGCTCCCAAACTTTCTCCTAGGGTATTTAGCTATAAGCCAAGACAACCCATTAAACCAACTTGTGAACCTCTAAAATGTTCAATATGTATTGCAACATGGAGATGTCTGGCTGACAAAAAATATTAGGCAGGGCTTTCAAGCTCCATAGGATACACAAAGTCCATTATTAGATTATTTCTATCATTAGAGCAACATCTGGCTCTCAGCTTCTCTCATGATAGTGCTGTGGTTGGGGTGCTACCTCAACTTGCATTTTCTTAAGCTGCACTGTTCAGTGATTTATATCTGTCTGCTTTTAATCACATTGTGCCAAAATTAACCAACTGTAATTGCCACCCAGGGCAGGCCATCTTCTGGAAAGGACATAAATGAGATTAGTTATCAGGGCAGGATGCAGCTGCGTGGCTATGAAGTGGAAGAGCGATCTGTGCACTAGCTCAGCCTCTCCCCCATTATGTAAGTGAAAGAGCATGGCACTAATGGGGAGAAAGGGAAGCTGAAGTATGTGTGACTTCATCCTTTCCCCCTCCTCCCCTCAATTTTCATTCTGTATATTTTTCAGCTGCAGAGAAATTAAAACATCTTTATTTTTGTTTCATTTCTCAAGCACTCTGTTTACAAGATCAATTAAAAATGTAACTTCAAATCTCAAAGTACTTCCCCTCTCTTCCTCCCATAATTTCAGTTTGTCAGCAAAAATACACCCATAAACCCATCATGTTCGCATATGTGTGTACAGCATCCAAACCGCACTGTGCTTTGCAACATGGTGAGAGCTTTTGCATAACTGGAGGGAGCTGAGGAATGGGATCTGAAAGGTGGGAAACCTCCCAAGTATACCATTTCCCTTTTTGTGCTTCAGCTCCAACACTGACTGAAGTCAGAGAGTGGGTTTCTAGCAGCTTCAGTAGGCTTTGGAACAGGCTCTAAGGATGGAGCTAGCAGAAGATATTTAGTTACAACATAGCTTCGTAATAGTTGCCAATAATTTTTTAACTAGGAAATATTAGCAAATGCGATAACACAGTGAAATGTGGTGACAATAGGAATTCTGTTCATAACTTGTTCATTCAAGTTATGACACAAAGTAGAAAATACTATTAGAACCATGTGGTGATCTTTAAAGTATCTGGCTTTGTTTAAAGCTACCCTTGTTTTGCAAGATCAAAGGTAAAACAAAGTCTTTACAAATTATTTTGTTAATCAAACAATGGTAATACAAAGACCACTGTAAGCATAAAGGGTAGATGGGGCCTGACTTTTGTTCTGCTGCTGCAGAAGTGGAGAAAAAGGGGATTGGGATATGGAAAAGTGCTGAAGAAGAGTCTTCCTCCCCACTTCAATGCTCTCTCTGCATAAACCAGTCATAGGAGTGGACTCTTGGAGGTCTTCCCTGGAGGGAAAGAATGAGGCTATCACACAGTTAGTTGGCTTCAGAGCTAAAAAGAAAACTGCCACATGAGCCCAGCCTTGAAATACAACCAATGTAGCCAGTAATCAGTAACAGCTTTCTCCTTCAGTGGAAGATGCAAGAAACCCACAGCATGTTCTCAGTAATAGTTTTGATGCATGCCTTGCTATCAAACTGTTCAAAGAGAAACATAGGGCCCAAAACTGTTACAGCTATACTCTATACCTTACAGAGCTATATCCTATAATCCCATTGATATATCTTCCTTTTTCTTAGGGTCAAAGGTTTGCAGGATAAAGACTGATTTATTGTCTATATTTCTATAATTGCCTCATGGAATTTAAGCCCTTAGATCTAGCAAACACCTCCTCTTGTAACATCTCACCTATTCTTTCCTCTTTTTCTTTTTTTCTCTGCTCACGTTTGCTTCTTGTATCTCTATCCTTTGATGTTCAAACCACTGTCAATTAATGTGTGCCAAATGGTCCTCATCCCCACTGCTGCTTCACTATTCCACCCCCCTGAGCAGGAAGGCAGGGAAGCGACGCCCCCTCACTGCACTCCCCCGCACTTGTGCCTTTTCTCCTCCATGTGCAGAAGAGGAGCAAGTGGCAACCAGCCTGGGGTTCTGCTTGTACCTGTCCATTGATGAATGGGAATCATCAACAGTGGCCAGATGGAATAAAGACCACCAAACAAACCCAGTGTAGCCTGACAGAGCATCTACTGATGTCAGATCAGACACCAAAAGGCACCAGCAGAAAAGGTGTGTCTACAATCTTCCCTGAGGCATTAATGGCTCCTCAGGATACAACAATAGCAAAAGAGATTGCTGAGGTGGATGCTCATAATATGCCTGCTGTCTCGGAAGTATCCTTCGTGCTCATTATCTAAGGCAGATTTAGATGTTATTTTACTGGACCAACAAATGAAACTTTGAAGGAGCTTCCTCTTTTAGGTGGGAGGATAGACTCAAAACAGTGACATTTGTCAGATCTATATGCTATAAAACAAAGTAAGGTCAAGGGACCTGCACAGGAGATCCAGTTTTTAGGAATAAAATAGCAAGATGGACGTCGTCAGATCCCACTGGAGGTGATCAACAAAATAACAGCTATGTCCCCACCAAC